>JAVJHY011476487.1:0-274216 GCA_035593235.1 Phascolosoma agassizii | reverse complement strand
GGTAGGTATGCCAAAAGGGGCATTGGCATTGGCAGATGACCTCGGTTTGGAAATGGTATTGCGGTTTGAGACACAAGCTGCCCTTCTTTATGGACCCAAATACATCCAACATCCGGCAGTACCGACCTTAAATAAAATGCTGGAAGAATTGGAACGTAAAGGGGCTCGCAAGAAAGCTGGTTTTTATGAATATCCCAATGGCGAAGAACGACAACTTTGGTCGGATTTAAACGAACACTTTTCTACCAGCCAGGAATCCTGGACAGTCGGTACCCTGGAAGAAAGGTTACTTTTTGTACAGGTACTGGAAGCCATTTGGTGTTTGCAGGAAAAGGTAATTACTTCTCTGGAAGAAGCTAATTTAGCGAGTATCTATGGCTGGGGATTTCCCTCTTTTAAAGGTGGTGTTGTTCAATACATCAATGATTATGGAATTCCCGAATTTGTATCGCAATGCAAGGCCTATGAAAAACAATATGGTCCAAGGTTTCAGGTGCCGGGCTTGTTGAGCAAAATGGCGGAGGGTGGAGTGTTGCAGATGTGAGGAATGTGATGAGTACTACGTAAATGAACATCCGTCGAAATAGATTCATTAGTTTGACTTTGCTAGCTAGTTTAAATGCAAAACCACATTATGAAAACCTTCCTTTCTTTTTTGATCTTCTTATTTGTTTCTTCCTTTACTTTAATGGCTCAAAACCTTGCTCCTTGTAGTAGCGAAGGTCATCGGCAATTTGACTTTTGGGTAGGAGAGTGGGAGGTGTATGACACTTCAGGAGATACGATCGTTGGGCACAGCCATATTAAACTGATTCTCAATGATTGTGTAATCGAAGAAAACTGGACCGGTGGTAGTGGTTTTAAAGGAAAAAGTTTTAACACCTACAATGCCATTGATTCTACCTGGAACCAGGTTTGGGTAGACCAGGGAGGGGCGACGTATCATTTTTCAGGAAAATTTAAAGACCAGGTGATGGCTTTAAAAGGAAAAACCGAAACCCCAAAAGGAACCGCTTTGTTTACTTTGACTTTTACCTATGACGAAAAAGAAAACACCATTCGCCAGCTATGGAAAATGTCAAAAGATAGCGGCACAAGTTGGCAACCATTATTTGATGGCACTTATCGTAAAAAGGAATAAAGTCTAATAAACAATGTTTTACAAATCTCCCAATTGAGGCCGTAGCGTAATTTCTTCCACCACTGCGGATGGACTCATTTTGTACGCTGCCATCACGGCAATGGCAATATCATTGGCTTCCATCAGGCGTTCATGCGGCAGATCAACGCCCGCCCAGGAATCCGACCAGGTTCCTCCCGGCATAATGGCACTTACTCGGATGCCTTTTTCTTTTAACTCTTCCCTCAATACTTTGGAAAATCCCAGTAGCGCAAATTTGGAAATACTGTAGGAGCCACCATTGGGATAAGCCATAAAACTGGCAATGGAGCACATATTAAAAACATAACCCCGATTTTGTGGAATCATCATCGGCAAAATGGCCCTGCTGAGATGATAGGCACTATAAAGATTGGTTTCTATTTGTTTTTCCAAAGTACCTTCTTCCTCCTGAGTGATTTGTCCGGGAAGGAAAACTCCGGCATTATTGACCAATACTTCTACTTCTTTCCAATTGGTTTTAATGAAATCGGCAAAAGCGAGAACTTCTTCTTTCTTACTCATATCCGTCGCCTTTATCAAAAATTGTTGTTTGGGAAAACGTTTTTGCAAGTCGGCCTGATAAGTCTCCAAATCTGCTAATGATCGCGAATTGAAAGCAATATTGAATCCTTCAGTGGCAAAGGCTTCCGCAATGGCATAGCCAATTCCTTTAGTAGCTCCGGTGATAATGACGTTCATAGTGGTGATTTGTGATTAAAGAATGTGGTTCGGTTTGCAAAATCAAAGGTAAAACAATTTGAAGTCTCTGCCTTTTTCAACGTTACTTAACCAAAAATTTTCTGTTTTTATCAAAATAAACCTATTTTTGAGCCTGCTTTAAAAAAAAGTACTTTTTTTCCGCACCACCAATGAGAAGCTAGTTTAAATTTTACACATAATTACCTGGCTTCAAGTCGTTTATGAATTTTAATTTTCTACATAATTTTGGACGTTACCTCATCATGCTTCGGACGGCAATCAGTCGACCAGAGAAGTTTTCTATGTATTGGAAGGAGACCATGCGCCAAATGAATGATATTGGAGTAGGTTCTTTAGTAATTGTATGCCTGATTGCTGTTTTTATAGGTGCGGTGACGGCTGTGCAGTTTGCTTACCAGTTACAAGATAGTTTTGTACCGAAGTATTATATCGGATATATCGTAAGAGATAGTACGATCATTGAATTGGCACCAACGATTACTTGTTTGGTTTTGGCAGGAAAAGTGGGGTCTAACATCGCCGCGGAGATTGGAGGAATGAGGCAAAAAGAGCATATTGATGCAATGGAAATCATGGGTGTTAATACAGCAGCCTATCTGATTATGCCCAAATTAATTGCCGCTTTGGTCGTTATTCCACTTTTGGTCTGTACCGCAGCGGTAGTGAGCATCACTGGCGGGTATTTGTCAAGTGTACCTACAGGTTGGATCACCGATGCAGAATATATTCGCGGAGTGAGGTCTTTCTTTGAGAGTTATTATGTTTTTATGATGTTTGTCAAAGCCTTTGTTTTTGCTTTTATTTTGACGACTGTTCCTGCCTATCAAGGTTATTATGTTAAAGGAGGAAGCATTGAATTGGGGCAAGCAAGTACACAAGCTGTTGTTTATAGTGACATCTTGATATTATTAGCAGATTATCTAATTGCCATTTTACTTACTGTTTAGCCCATATGATCAGGATAGAAAATATCAGAAAATCATTTGATGATACAGAAGTGCTTAAAGGCGTGTCAACGAACTTTGAGCAAGGCAAGACTAATCTGATCATTGGAAAGAGTGGAGCTGGTAAAACAGTTATGCTAAAGATTCTCGTTGGCTTGTTAAGTCCGACTTCAGGAGATATTTGGTATGGGGATACCAATTTTGGAAGTCTCGACAAAAAACAATTGCGTACCCTGCGGATGGATGTAGGAATGCTTTTCCAGGGCTCCGCTTTATTCGATTCCATGACTGTGGAGGAAAACGTCCGTTTTCCCTTGGATATGTTTACCAATAAAACAGCTAAAGAAAAATTAGACCGGGTCAATTATTGCCTGGAACGAGTCAACCTCGAAGGAGTGAACGATAAATTTCCTTCAGAAACCAGTGGCGGAATGCAAAAGCGTATCGGAATTGCCCGATCCATTGTATTAGAACCCAGATATTTGTTTTGCGACGAACCCAACTCCGGATTGGATCCAACCACTGCCTTATTGATCGACGAACTTATTGTTGATATTACCAAGGAAAACAATATCACGACAATCATCAATACTCATGATATGAACTCTGTCATGGAAATTGGAGATAATATTGTGTTGCTTCACCACGGAGATTTGGTTTGGCAAGGCAATAAAGAAGAAGTATTGGAAAGTGATAATACTGTTCTTCAAGAATTTATCTTCGCTTCTCCTTTCTTGCAAAGACTTCGCAAAGCTGCTCTCTCGGGTGGTGGTAAGTTTTAAAAAGGAAATGCCCATTCTATTAAATAGAACGGGCACCCAATCTTTGGTCTCAAAAAAGAAAATTTTTGATTAAATGCCTCTTACCGCATTTAAAAAAAGAGTGGTTAGAAAAACCACGAATGCTACTTTAGCCGACCCTGAACGACTTTTGGCTTCATAGTGACAAACAGGGTGTTTATTCGATTTTGATAAAGTTTCCTACCCCTGAAATAACAAGGAAAGGAAGTCGAGAGGCATAGTATACGGGATTATAATTTGTAAACCTTATCTCTCATAAATTTTACTCAATGGCGATTAATACATCGCTTGTAACTCTTCTACAACAACTGTTGCGGCTGTTGGTGCTTGTTCGTTGTCCAGCGCATTACCGGGAATTCCGGTGCCTGGTTCGTTCTGTGCGGTACTGATAGGTACTACCAAGCCAAATTGAAGTTCAGCTTCGGCACCTACTGTAATTGGAATTGGCGGCTCGGCCAATACAATAGATAGAAACGCGACTAAAGTCAACGCTAAAGAAAATAGGAGAAATAGTTCCATAGTGTGTACATGGGTTATGGGTGATCGAAAAATGTTATAGTGTCTCTTCTATTAAATTCAACTACGGAATCCTTTGCTTTTTGACTCAAAGGCATAGAAATCTTCTATTTAGCAGAAGCTGACTAAAAGATTTGCCTGAATTAGACAAAGAAAACAATAATGCCTGTTTGATTAGATCACTAATAAATTAGGCATAAATGGTCGTTATTGGTGCTGTACTTTCTCGATAGGTGAAATACAATTAATGTATTTCGGAACAAGTCCTCTTTCTAAGATTTTTTGAGTGGCATAACAAATATATAAAAATTAATTATAACTAGGAAGGGTTTTTTTTAAAGTCTTAATTCCTTTGTGACAGTGGTTTACAGTTGTTGATAAAATATAATATTACATTTTTGTTAATTACAAAATAACATCAAAAAAGGGAGTTTGGTACCAAAAAAATGCTTTTATGCATCATATATTCCAGTTATCGGTAATTTAAGTGAGAAATTTAAACTCCAAAAGTGTATTGTTAACAATAACTAGTGAGGCTTATGTGTGACAAATTATTTTTTCACTTTTTTTTCACTTTTTATTTTTAGGACATAAAAGCCTTTTTTAAGGGGACGAAAAAAAAGGGGGTTGAACTATTGGAATAAGCTATTTGTTAGTACTTTTGCACCCCAAGTAAATAATGAATCAGCCCGGGTGCTGAAATTGGTAGACAGGCATGGTTGAGGGCCATGTGTCCTTATGGGCGTGCGGGTTCGAGTCCCGCTCCGGGCACAAAGGGAGGAGTAGAAATACTCTTCCCTTTTTTTGTTATTGTCCGAAAATAAAAACCAATGAATCAAGCACACTATCGAAAATTGGAAGCCATGTATCTGCGAGCCAAGGTAAATACTCAGATATTCGATACCACCACAGTCCGAATTTCAGATAGAAAGGCTGAAATAGGCTTGAAAGTAGAGGAGAAGTATTTTCATGGTTTAGAGGCGGTACATGGGGCTGTTTACTTTAAATTATTGGATGATGCCGCGTTTTTTGCAGTCAACTCTGTGGTAGAGGATGTATTTGTTCTGACCACTTCGTTCCATATCAATTTAATTCGACCAGTAACGAAAGGGAAATTAAAAGCAATTGGCAAATTAAAGTTTCAATCCAAAAACTTGTTTGTAGCAGAAGCCAGTCTGGTCAATGAGGAAGGAAAAGAAATTGCTTTTGGAACCGGAAACTTTAGTAGAAGCAGAGTGGCTTTGTCAAAAGAAATCGGTTATTTGTAAATCACAGGTATCGTTAGAACCGCGAAGGAATTGAACTAGCCCATTCAGATTGTTTTAGAATTTTATTAAAAACTCAAATCTCTTGAAAAACCCATTTGCACTTTTCCTGTTTTTTCTGAGTAGTCAAATACTCCCTGCCCAAATCAATCCCAAAAACATCACCATCATCCGAGACAAATGGGGCGTCCCGCACATCTATGCTCCCACTGATCCGGAGGTGGCTTATGGCCTCGCCTGGGCCAGTTCTGAAGATGATTTTAAATCCATGCAAGTCAACCTACTGGCCGTAAAAGGTAAACTAGGGCAGGTATTGGGGAAGGATGGTGCCATCTTCGATTTTTTTGCCTACGCCATCGAAACCCGAAAACTGCTGGAAGAAAAATACGAAAGCGATGTGTCTCCTACGTTTAAAAGAGTGTTGGAAGGTTATGCCGCTGGAGCCAATGCTTACGCTGCTAAACATCCTGAGGAAGTACGAGCCAAAGGAATTTTCCCAATCAAACCCCAGGATATTTTAGAGGGCTATGTTTTAAATCTCACCTTGCTTTCCGGAGTACACCATGACATCATCAAAATACTCAGTGATGAAATTCGGCGCGACTGGTTGCCACAAGGTTCCAATGGAATGGCGATAAGTGCTCAAAAAACGACTAATGATAAAACGTTTCTCGCAGTCAACTCTCATCAACCGTTGGAGGGGCCTTTGGCTTGGTATGAAGCACATGTAGAAAGTGAGGAAGGTTGGAAAATGATTGGTGCTAATTTTCCCGGAGGAGTAACTTTGTTTTTGGGAACCACCCCAAATCTTGGATGGACGCACACCGTCAATAATCCAGACCTCTGCGATGTGTACCAATTGGAAATAAACCCAAAAGATAAAACGCAGTATTTATTTGATGGCCAATGGGAACAACTGGAAGTGCGAAAATTTAAAACAAAAGTGAAGGTCGGATTTTTAAAATTCCCATTTTCCCGAAAAATTTATAAAAGCAAACATGGATTGACCCTCAAAGGAAAAGATGGCCATTTCTATGCTCTGCGTTTTCCGGCCAACCAAACCGTCAAAGCAGCCGAGCAATGGTATTGGATGAACAAAGCTACCAATTTTGAAGAATTTCAGAAGGCATTGGATATCCAGGGCATTGGCACAACCAATATTGTATACGCAGATCGGGAGGATAATATTTACTACATCGGCAACGGCAATTTCCCTTATCGCGATCCCACTTTCCAATGGCATAAAGTATTGCCGGGTAATACCTCCGCTAATATTTGGAAACCCCGGTACTTTCCAGTAGATAGTCTTGCTCAGGTACTCAACCCTTCCTCCGGATGGGTTTTTAATTCCAATAATCAACCTTATAATGCCACGGCTCCCGCAGATAACTTAAAGAGAACAGACATCAATCCGACCTTTGGATATATGTTGGAAGACAACAACCGGAGCCTTCGGTTTCCTTTTTTAATGAAAGACTACCAAAAAATTTCCTACGCAGATTTTAAGAAAATAAAATACGATCAACATTGGATGCCAGATCCTTCTTATTCTTATAGCATGAGCAATGTAGAGGATCTGTTTAAATTAGACGCAGCGAAATATCCACAGATTAAGGAGGTAATTGGAATTTTAAAAAATTGGGATAGAATTGCCGATGTAGAAAGTACAGGAGCTTCTGTTTTTATTTTGGTATTGCGAAAAGTAGCCGTGCGATTGGATAAAGAAGTGCGTTTAAAGGAAGTCAATGTAATCCCGGAAGCGGAGTGGGTAGCCGCGATGGAAGCAGCGCAAAAACATTTAAAAAAGCATTTTAAAACACTAGAAGTACCGCTAGGGAAATTGCAAAGACATATCCGGGGAAGTGTAAATATACCTGTTTCTGGTGCACCGGAAGTTTTGGCGGCGATGTATTCCAAGCCAGACAAAAATGGACAGTATAAAGTTTTCGCCGGAGAGTCTTACATTCAATTGGTGCAATATTCTAAAGAAGGAATCGAAATTGAATCCGTCAATCCTTATGGCAGTTCTGCTCATCCGGAGAGTCCACATTACACCGATCAGATGGAGATGTATACGAAGCAACAGACCAAAAAGATGACTTTTGAAAAAGAAATAATCAGAGCGGAAGCAAAGAGAGTTTATCATCCAGAATAGTTTTTTAAATCACAATTGCTTTCGACAAAAAGCCTGAAAAAGACTTCTGTAATTTCGACCAACCGGAATGAACTGGTCTCCGATTTCTACAGAAGTACTGCCATAGGTTTTGATTCTGGAAGTATTGATAATGTAAGAACGATGGACGCGGAGAAATTGATCTGGTGGAAGTTGTTCTGCTAATTGACCAATCAGAAATTTAGAAACAATCAACTCGCCTTGAAGATGTATTTTGATGTAGTCTCTTAAACTTTCAATATAGTTGATGTCTTTTAGATAAACTTTTACTTTTCGCTTTTTTACATTGAAAAACATAAAATCCTTTTTTTCTTCTGTTATTGTTTTAGTAGGAAGTACCTGAAATTGATTTAGTTTTTGAATGGCTTTTAGAAATTGTGGCAATTCAATGGGTTTGAGTAAATAATCTACAATGCTGTGTTCATAGCCTTCCAAAGCATATTGATGATAAGCGGTGGTGACGATTACCTTGGGCGGATTCGGTAAGGATTTTAAAAATTCGAATCCCTTTATTTTTGGCAAATGAAGATCGAGAAAAAGAAGATCAACCTCATTGGCCGCCAAAAAATTAGTGGCTTTGATGGCATCCTTGCAAACTCCTGCAAGATTTAGGTATTCCACCTCCTTGATGTGATCTACCAATATTTCTGCAGCAAGTGGTTCATCTTCGATGATCAGGCAATTCCATTTTTTCATGCAAAATTTATTTTAAGCGTCACGTGGTATTGATCGGCTGTTTCCTTAATGTCTAATTGATGCTGATTGGGATATTGCAACTGTAATTGCCGACTCAGATTTTTTAAACCTATTCCTTTTTTTGGAAGCCATTCTTTTTTCTCCACAGAGTTAATCACTTCAAAAAATAATTGTTGTTTTAACAACTCGATTTTTAAATGCACAAAAGGAGCTGTAATGCTTTCTCCTGCTCCGTGTTTAAAGGCATTTTCTACCAAAGGCAAAAGCAAGAGTGGTCCAATTCCTTGTTGGTAATTGTCGATGGATTCTTCATGACGCAACTGCAAAGTATCATCATACCTCAGCTTTTCCAATTTGATATAATGCTGGATGATTTCCAATTCCTCTTTTAATCTGATTTCTTTTTTTCCGGATTGGGACAGTATAAAACGAAAAATCTGAGACAAGCGAGCAATGGAAGTAGCCGTATGTGGCGATTGCTTGCGAGCCATTGCATAAAGATTATTTAAGGTATTAAAAAGAAAATGAGGATTGACCTGAGATTGCAGGAAACGCAATTCTAGTTCTAGCTGAGCATTTCTCAACTCTTCCTTTTCTCTGGCTTGTTGAAGTTGATGAACGACAAAATAAAAAGCAACAAAAATCAATGAATTGGAAACCAGTTGGATGGCAGAAAAAAACAACCTTCTAGGGCTAAATAAAACAAAGTCGGGCGTTTCGCCATATAAAACAGGATAATTTACATAACCTAAAAGGAGTCGGGAAAGACAAACCGCCAGAACTAAAATTAGCAAAATATAGAAAACAGCTTTCCCGTATTTTTTGGCTTGAATAAATTTTGGGAAAACCCAATAGACAAAGGTGTAAGCCATTAAAAGTACAGGTAAAACGCTCACCGCTTGAAGAAACAAGCCTCGCATAATTCTCATTCCCATAGAAAAATGACTATCGCTGGGCGATGGAAAAAAAGCACCATTGATAGCAAAAATCAAAAGATAAGCAAACCAAAAGATGAAATGCCCAGATTTTTTAATTCGCATGAAAAGAAAACGATTTATTAAATTTTATTTTAGTAATAACCATCAAGAATACCGCTTTTGTAAAAATGCAATTTCTCCCTGCTGTAAACAATCCCCTAAAAGAATTTTATCCTTCAACGTCGATAGAAAACCGTTTTCGAGTGACCAAAGGATTTTGTCCTGTCTAAGCCTAAGAGTATCTTCTCTGATCTTTCCTTTTTCGATTCGCTGCTTTTTTTTGGAAAAAATGAATTTACTTGCAAGAAAAAAAATGAAAACGATCTACTGTTGTTTAATCCTTTGTCTGACTTTAGCAAATACCCCTTCTGTAATTGCTCAATCTTTTTCTCGTTTGGATTCCGGAGATATTGTAAATAATACTTCCGATAGCAGAAGTGTCAATATTGCAGACCTCAATGGCGATGGTTGGGAGGATGTTTTTATCTCCAATGGACTATCTGGTGGCCAAAGGGATTTGTTGTATTTCAATGATCAAAACGGAAATTTTACGAGTGCTACGAGTTCCAGCATCGTGGAAGATATACAACCTTCTGTAGGAGCAAGCCTCGCCGATTTTGACAATGATGGCGATGTTGATGTTTATGTCACCAATTGGTATGGGCGACTCAATAAAATGTATGAGAATGACGGAAGTGGAAATTTTACAAACCTCAGTAATGCTACCGTAAGCACTTCGACTTATGCTGAAACGGCCACTTGGGCAGATTGTGATTCCGACGGGCTTTTGGATATTTTTATCACTAATAGTGATGGAACGAGCAAAGCCAATTTGCTATATAAAAATACGAAGACAGTGGGTTTTGAAAAACAAGATGGAATGCCTTGGTCTAGTCTGCAAAATATTTCCAGAAATGCCAATTGGATTGATTACGACAATGACAATGATTTGGATTTGTATGTTACCAATGAAGGCAATCAAAAGAATGAGCTTTTTGCAAATGATGGAATGGGGAATTTTACCATCATCAGCGAGAATATTTTAATCAACCAGGCTTTTGCAACCATGACTTCTAGTTGGGGAGATATTGACAATGATGGCGACCTGGATTTGTTTTTAGGCAATGCGGGCTATTTTAGCGAAAAGGCCAATGCTTTGTTTCGCAATTTAGGCAATGGTCAGTTTGAACACATTACGGATGGAGATGCTGCCAATGCCAATGGATGCAATTATGGTTCTTCCTTTGGTGATATCGACAATGATGGCGATTTGGATTTGTTGATTACCAGTGCTTTTTGTGATGCAGGGAAATTGGAAGATGTATTGTATTTAAATGATGGAAATGGCTTGTTTCAAACGGCGACAAATGTATTGCCCGGCGAGCAAAACCGCGCTTCCTATGGTGCCGCAATAGGCGATTTAAATCAAGATGGATTTTTAGACATCGTCATTGCGCATTGTAAAAATAATTCGGGTGATCCAATGCCAGAGAATGCTGTTTATTATAATGATAAAAACGATAACCATTGGCTGAGAATCAAATTAGAAGGCACCCTGTCTAATCGGTCTGCAGTAGGAGCAAGAATTCAAATTTATTATCAATTGGATGGCAACTCCCAATTTCAAATGCGCGAAGTCAATACCCAATCAGGTTACTCTGGCCAGAATAGCAGTATTGCTCATTTTGGTTTGGGGGCAGCAAGCTCTGTTGACAGTATCCGGGTCAATTGGCCATCTGGTCTTTACACGGTTTTGGAAACACAAACTGCCGATCAATTGATCGCGATAGAAGAAGAATTTGATAGTGCAATCGAAGATGGAGCCATTTACGATGATCCAGGAATCCAAATTTTCCCAAACCCAATTTCTCCAAAAGATACTCAATTGACCGTAGAGTTTAAGGAGCCAATTCCGCTTCTATGTTCTCTTCGCAGGCAAGATGGTCAGGAAGTCTTTCGACAAATACTAACAGGAGATTCGAATTTGCAACAAATCGCTTTAGAAGAACAAGTACTTTCTACAGGCATTTATTATTTGGTCTTTTACTCGGAAAATAGAATAGTGACTGCTAAGAAATTAGTTGTTGAATAAGAGCTTGTTGATTTTTTGTATAAAAAAACCTATTTTGCTTATACATATTCTAATTTTATTATTTTGTATTGTGAATACGAATCGAATTGACTACCATGAACTACCGAGAAAACCAATCTTTTCAGTGGAAACTGACGCTACTTACCATTAGTATAGGCATCATTTATCTCTATTTTGGAGGCTTGAAACTTTTTCCAGGTTTAAGTCCTGCCGAACAAATAGGCTCTACTACTGTATGTAGAATATGTTTTAACCTAATTTCTCCGAAATTATGCCTTTTATTATTAGCTCTATTGGAAATAGGGGTCGGATGCTGTCTGATCTTCAGGAAATTTCTTAGAGGAGCTATAACCGTAGCTATTTTTCATATGGTAATGACTTTCACTCCTCTCCTTTTTTTTCCAGAATTGGTTTTTCAGGATACCTATATCTCTCCCAGCTTATTAGGTCAATATATCTACAAAAACCTAGTCATAATCTGTGCTTTATTTGTAGTATATCCAATGAAAGCGAAAAGAGAAGAATTGAAAACGAGCTATTAATACCAATGCGAAATTGCTTATAATTGAGAGGAGATTTCATGAGATTCTGAAAAAGATTCCACAACTCCAAGCATCTTGTCTGGCAACATAGACTTTACTTTCTGAACAATGTGATCCGGAATTTCCCGATAAAAAGCCTGGGCAATCGCGCCAGTGATGCTGGCAATCGTATCGCTGTCTCCACCAATAGAAACGGCTTTGCGAATCGCATCTTCAAAATTGGTACTTTCCAAAAAGGCAATCATTGCTTCCGGCACAGATCCCTGGCAAGAAACATCAAATTGATAATCTGGGCGAATATCTTTCAATCGTCGGCTGAGGTTATAATGGAAAGTTTGTTCAATATGAGCTTTGATGGCTGCGCGCGAATAACCAATGCGGGCTAAAAAGACAGCCGCGGCAGTAGCTTGCGCTCCTTTGATGCCCTCAGGATGATTGTGAGTGATGGCGGCGCTTCGCTTGGCTTCTGCCAATACGGCCTCCAGACTGTTACAAGCATAGCCAATTGGACTGACGCGCATTGCTGAGCCATTTCCATAGCTGTTGTAAGGCCCAGGTAAAATACCCACCAGCCATTTTTTAAAATTAGAACCATAACCCGCAAAAGGAAATTGTAAACCCCAGTCGCGGAGCGCAACGGCATAATCTTTATCGTGCATAATGCTATCCGCAATGGCTACTGTGAGTACAGTATCATCGGTAAAACGGCAATCCGGAGCAAAGAGCTCAAAATCTTGCGTTTTAATATTGTTCTTTTCATAAACGGAGCCAATAATGTCTCCTGCAATTGCACCTAGCATTCGATTATAGATAGCGCAAGCTTGTGCCTGCCGACTCTGTTCTGCACTTTCTTCAGAAAGCCATCCAAAGTTCTGGTTTGTTACTCATAGTCACCTCCTCGAAGGAAGGGGCGACAAAAATACATTTTACTTTAAAAAGGCCACTAATAGATTGGTCTAAAAGTTAATAAAAAATTCCGGGAAGAATTAATTTTTTAAAAGATTTGACTGATTTTTTTCTTCTAGGCATTTGCCAAAGGGACTGATTCGAGGCATTGCTCAACATAATCCTCCCAATAGGCCATCAATTCTATTGTAACTGGCCCTACCTTTCCATTTCCTATCATTTGTCCCTCAAGCTGAGTAACTGGAAGGATACCTTTGGTAGTACTGGTCAGAAATGCTTCTTCTGCTGTAGCTAAATGCGCAAGACTCAACCTGCCTTCCTCGACGGTGAAATTGCTAAATTGGGCAACTTCTAAAACATGCTGGCGGGTGATGCCTTTTAGAATGTTTTGATCAGGAGTTAAAATTCGCCTGCCAGGGAGGACTGCAAAAAAATTGGAACGAGAAGATTCCGAAACTTCCAGCCCATCGTAATACAACAAATCATAAGCATTGGCTTCGAGTATTCTGGGCGTTTGCAAAATCGGCACTATATAGTTAGTGGTTTTAATCTCTGGAAGATCTCTGGTGTATTTGTGGAGTAATAAATGAACACCATTGGTATAACTTTCCGGAATTGGGTAGCTGAATTGTTGTTCTAAGATTAAAAGATTGGGATCAACAGGCGAATAGCTATCTAGCGCATATCCACCAGTCAATACCAATCGAATCCCTGCATCAAAAGTATTATTAGTGAGGAGTAATTGATAAATAGTATCTTTTATTGCCTCTTGATTTAGCGGCACTTCCATGCCCATCCCTTTAGCAGAATTAATAAAACGCTTGATGTGAAAATCCAAAAAGAGTGGTTTCCCGCCGCGTACCGAAAAATAATCAAAAATGCCAAAACCCCGCAGTAAGCCGATGTCCTCTACGCCAATGACCGCCTCTGAAGAGGGAACGAATTTTCCATTGAGGTAATATTTTTTCATGATTTACCCATTACTTAGTCCACTTCTTCATTAAAATACACCTTGTAATAGTACATTTCTCGTTCTTCATCAAAGCCTTTTTCAAGAAAATCCTGGCTGGATTCGGGGTTGTTGAAATCGAGGCGAATCTGGATTTTAGTATCGAGTTTGATATTGCTTTTAATTTTTCGCTTGGCGGTTTTTACGGCTCTTTTGGAAATGTCGAATTCCTGAACTTCATTGAGGGCATAATCGTTTTGATAGGCTTTAAACTCTGTTGCTAGTTTTTCATCTGGAATGACTTTTTCGGCAAAATCATCAAAATTAAAAGTTTCGTGAGTGGTAAAGTAATCCACGGAGTCCGTTAAAAACTTAAACTGTTCTTTTTTATCTGCGGCAGGTGCAACGACTTCTGAAGAAAAAGTGTTGACCATATCCATATAATTACGAGTATGGAAAATATCATCTTTGACAAAATCTGCATTGAGGAAATTATGTACCCAGTATTCCGTGTCATAATTATTGCTATCAATACTCAGCAAGCGAAAGCCATCGCTTTTGGCCGTGTTCAAAATCAAGCAACCCTTGTCGAGTTTTTCAATATTGATTCCTTCCAGTTTTTCTACTACTAATTCTCCGTCTCCTTCTTCAACCGTAAGAAATGAATTTTTTTGTTCTGCTTTAAAAATACCAATGCCATTGACGACTTCATCATCATAAACGATATCCGAAAACTGAGCGACAAAGACATCGCCAGATTTTATATTTGGATTGTTGGACTGCCGATAAAGGTGGATCAATATATTCGCGGATTCACTCAGCAGATTTTCCGGTTCTTCAAAGATAGAAGACACATAGCTGTACACTTCATTAAACTCCAAACTCTCTTCATGTTGAAAGCGGAAGACTTCATCACTGCGTTTCATCGGTTTAAGAAAATAACGCATTAGACTGGCTTCGATTTTTTCATCGACCTTGCTGAGTTGTTGTGCAATAAAATTCCTTTCGGCCCGATGCTTATTACTGACTCTGTGAATGGCTAGACCGGTGAGTTGGATATTAGAAAAATTAATCATGCGATGTAGTTTTAGTCAAATCTTTGAATAGACCTACAAGTTTAAGAAAATGCGAGGAGAAATTAGTACTAAACTTATTTTTTAAACTCCACTTCTTACCTTTTTCGGAAAATACTACCTTCGCAGTAGTCAATACCAATATTCGACCCTTGATCAAGCCATCATCATGGATTTAGAAAACTTTCGAAAGACTGCTGCCAACAAGCACAAACAAAACAAAGTCTTTTTCAAACAATTAAAGAAACGCCCCCCAAAAGATTTGGATCATCAAATCCACGAACTGCATGAAACCGTGTTTAAAGAAGTTGATTGCCTGACCTGCGCTAATTGCTGTAAAACAACCAGTCCTATTTTTTTACCTAAAGATATTGATCGGCTTGCGCGCCATTTCCGACAAAAACCAAAAGCTTTTATTAAAGATCATCTCCACCTCGACGAAGAAGGAGATTATGTCCTCAATGATGCACCATGTCCCTTTTTAGGAAGTGATAATTATTGTAGTGTTTATGAAAGTCGCCCTCGCGCTTGTCGCGAATACCCACACACCAATCGTAAAAAGATGCACCAGATTTTAGACTTGACTTTGAAAAATACCCAAGTCTGTCCGGCGGTTTTGGAAATTGTAAAACGTTTGCAAGAGATGCCGCACCAACGGCACTGAGGAAAAATACATGGCCTAATGGTTACTGTGGTGCCTAGGGATGAGGAAGGGGTTGCAGATATGGCTAAGTTGTAGGACATTAGTAAATGCAACTTTTAGAAAAAGGAGCTGTCCCTAGATATAAAAAAGTTATGAAGCTATATCTGGGGATTTTATTGTTACTTGCCACACTTATTTTCTCTTGTCGTACCGAAACTATTGTAAACAATTCGATTAATGGGGTTTGGGAATCCCTTGGCTCCGGTCTGCTTTTGAACATAGAGGACAGCACAAGTTATTCCTTTTATGACATCACTACTATTTCCTGTTTGCCCGGTCGTAAAAGCGAATTGAGTGAATTACTAGACTCAATAAAACTCCAAAATGATACCCTAATTCTAAAAGAAGGAGTCCTCATTTATCAATTTACAAGAGCTGAAAAATTACCGAAGATTTGCAACTTAAATTTGGAAGAAAGAAATGTAAGGACCCCTTTGTATAATTTTGATGTTTTCTCAGAAACAGTAAAAGAGCATTATGCTTATTTGAAACTGAACAATATAAATTGGGATAGACTCTATACGGAACAAAGAGAAAAATTAAACAAAGCATCTACCGATGCTCAGCTGTACCTACTCCTAGAAGAAACCTTAGAAAAGTTAAACGACAACCACGCTTTTCTTGAAGCAACGGATGAAGTTTATGAAGCGGTTGATAAAATATTAAATCAAAAAGAAGAAACCCAGGCAAATAATAATTTACCTGAAATCGGTGACTTTCAAGTTGCTGACCTGGTGGTGGAACATCATCTGCAAGAAGAGATGACGAAAGACTCCTGGCTGATTAACTGGGGAAAACTGAATGAGGAGATCGGGTACATACAAATAAAGGCAATGTGGTTGTATGCAGATATAGACATCCCAAAACAATTAATTGATGAAGTCGGTTTTGTAGATGCATTTGTTGAAACACGTCATAAAATGTATGAAGGGGAATATGTTGAAAAAGAAGTTCAAGGGGTTCGTAAAATCATGGACAAAGTAATGAAGGACCTTTCAAATATGGAGTCGATTATAATAGATGTCAGATTTAACGGAGGTGGTCAAGATGCCGTTAGCTTTGAAATTTTAGGGCGATTTAGCCCTCAAAAACAACAAGTTGCCAAGCAAAAATTTAGATATGGAGATAAATTTACTGTTGAAGTACCCATTTATGTTTATGGGACAAAAAATGGATTTACCAAGCCTGTTTATATGCTAACATCTGCACAAACAGGAAGTGCCGCAGAAGCATTCTCATTGGGATCCATATCTTTGGCTAATGCAAAAAGAATAGGTACTTCAACTATGGGAGCCACCTCTACAACGCTTGATAAAACCCTGCCTAATGGTTGGGTTTTTTCCATTTCTAATGAAATTTATATGGACAACCAAGGTAATTGCTATGAGAACAAGGGGGTTCCTGTGGATCACCAATTGAATTACCCACCAGATAGGCAAAACTTTTTTAGAAGTGTTGTTAATGACTTAGAAAGAGATAAACAAAATATTCTAAATGCTATAAAAATTCTGGAAGCAAAATAAAGCGTTCTGCATCATCATCCCCGCTTCTTAATCGCTTTTAAAATCTTATTTCCCCGACTTTTGAGTCCCATGCTTCCATGTGGCAATATTTCTTCGATCAGTATCGTTAGCTCCGGCAGCAAATCCGGTTCTTGTTGTCCAATATTGTACAAAACAGACATACTAAAAACCCGGATAGCGATGGCTTCATTCGGATCAGCAAGAAAATCAAAGCATAAGGAAGCAGCAATACCCTGTATTTTTTTCGGAATCGGGAAATCCTGAAAAAGCCGAAGCGTATTGCGTTTGATGGCATTGTTTTGAGGTTTCAGTAAATTTTTCCAAAAGACCTCAATATAAGGTTGAATCAATTGCGGATGCTGGTCAAAACAATGATTAATGATCCAGGCGGCTCTTTGGGTGACTCTGGTGGTATCGTGTAAAAACATTTGGACCAATTCATCAAAACGCTCGGAGTCATCGCCAATGTAATTAGCAATTTTGAGAATGTTTTCTTTGGAACGATCAGCGAGTAAGGCAGCACGGATATTCATGGCATAAAAATAAGGAATTTAGACAAATGTATAGACAGGGTTTTGTTTATCTTTGATTTTCTTTTTGGTATAAAAAACATCAGAATGAGATTTCTATATTTATTTTTCACCTTAATATTTGCTTGCAGCTTACCTGCTCAAGTTGCAGAAACAACAGCCGCTTTTCAATTGGCAGAGCATATGCCGCGTTTTCCTGGTTGTGAAGATCAAGGTTTAGCTGATTCGGCATTGAAGAAATGTTCGAGCCAAAAATTGCTGGAGTTTATCTATTCTAATGTTGAATATCCAGAAATGGCAAGAAAAGATGGAATAGAAGGAACGGTAGTTATCAGATTTGTAGTGCTCCGAGATGGAACTATTGATGGGGCAGAAATTGTCAGAGAAATTGGTGGCGGTTGTGGAGAAGAAGCATTGAGGGTCGTTAATCTAATGGATGAAAAAGCCGGGAAGTGGATTCCTGGAATGCAGAAAGGAGAAGCTGTAAAAGTATATTTCAATCTTCCGATAAAATTCAAGTTTGAGAAAGAAACGCCACCACCGCCACCACCTGCACCTTATGTTGTGATAGGCATGGATACTATTTACACAGAGTATGAAGAGGCTCCGGTATATGGGAAGGAAGCAAGGGATTTTCAGCAATACATGGAAACTTTGCCTTATCCTGAAAATGTGGAAGACTGTTTGGCAGGTTCGATGGTCGTCCAGTTTTTTATCAGCAAAAAAGGAGAAGTGAAAATTGGAGAACTTTACGATTACGCTGATCTGGGTTTTGATTTTCAATTTGAGGCCATCCAACATTTAAACACTACTAACCAAAAATGGCAGCCTGCCGGGAGAAAAGGACAAGCTGTCAACTGTTACCTTCCGCTTCGCCTGACCTTTAAACCCAAGGGCGAAACTTGCCAATCGGTCGTTGATAATTATGATTTGGCTTATGCAGCGGCCGCAGAAGCAGAAGAATTGTATGCTGCGGAGAAAGTGACAGAAGCCATTGCAAAGTGGGATGAATCTTTGGTTTTATTTCCGGGGAATGCCGAAATTTTTCTTTTGCGTGGTCAGGCTTACCTGGAAATCAATGAGAAAGAAAAAGCATGCAGTGATTTACAAACCGCCAAAAAAGTAGTGCCCTTAGCGGATTGGGTCGAAAAGATATTGCCGATTATTTGTAATTAAATAATGTTCTTTGGCAAATCTAGTGATAGAATTCGGTTTTACGGTATCCGAAAATCGAAATACCGCAAACCGTAAAACCGATCCAACATCTTCAACTTGATTTGTATAAGAACCTTAAAAAATAGAAGAGGCGGTCTTAGTGGTAAAAGCTTCCAGAAACCAGACTCCTTTATAAGAGTTGCCTTTGGTGTTCAGCTTGGGACTCCATACTGCAATGGCAAAATTGTGAGGATGTATGGCAATGATGCCACCACCAACGCCACTCTTTCCTGGCAAGCCCACCTTGAACGTAAACTCTCCAGATTCATCATAGAAACCACAGGTTTGCATCAAGGCATTGATTCTTTTTGTCTGACTGTTGTTCAATATTTCCTTACCGTCCGTTAACTTGCGTCCACCATTGGCTAGAAACAAAAAGGTTTTGGAGAGTTCACTGCAATCCAATTCTAAAGAACACATATTAAAATAAAAATCTAAAACAACCAACGGATCATTTGTAATGTTGTCAAAAGATTTGATGAAATTGCACAGCGCAATATTTCGATAACCTGCGGATTTTTCAGAGTCTGCAATTTTTTTAGAAAAATCTAAATTTGGATTGTCAGAAATGGTTCTGATGAATGCCAGAAAATCTGCTTTAGGTTTTTCTAAATGGCTGATCAGTATATCACAAATGACCAATGCTCCAGAATTGATAAATGGATTTCTGGGGATACCATTATCGGTCTCCAATTGAATAAGGGAATTGAATGCGGTACCGGAAGGCTCAACTCCGAGGCGTTCCCAGATTTTTTCTCCCAGAATTTTATAAGCCATACAAAGAGAAAGTACTTTTGCAATACTTTGGATAGAAAATTTATCCTTGTAGTTACCTATCCCAAATTCATAATGATCAATGGTCGAAATATGAATACCGAAATTGGACGCATTGATGTTGGCCAATTCGGGGATGTAGAGGGCTATTTGTCCTTTGTCTTCTATTGCTTTTACCTCCTGATAAATTTCTTCAATTATTTTTTGATATTTCACAATGGTTGATTGATTATTTGATTTATCCGTGTTAGAGTCAGCCAAAAATGAAAACCGACACTCCTTGTCAGTCGTTTACGAGTTTTCATTTTGTGCTGACCACGGAATTCGTCAAATAAGGTTGATTGATTATTTGATTTATCCGTGTTAGAGCCCCAATCCAAAAAAACAACAAGGGCGATCATCCAAAGATAAGCGCCCCTGTTTATAGGTGATAATTTGTAGGATACGAGATATTAATTCCCCACTTTCTTGCCCCTCATTTTATGCACATAGGCTTCCATTCCTTTACTTTTGATTCTTTTGGCGACCGCTCTTGCTTCTCCTATGTCGCTATAGCGGCCAGCAGTAACAGAGTAGTATTGAGATAAATCAAAGGACAAAACCTCTGCGGCTTCATATCCAATTCGGCGCAATTTTTTAGCCATGATCCGGGCATTTGCCTCGCTGAGATAAGAGCCGGTAACGACCAGGTATTTTCCAAAAGTGGAACCACTTGAACGACCAGAATAAGTGGTGCTGGTATTTTCTTCTTCCACAGCATCTTCTGAAGGATCATTGGCATTGCCCATCTCCAAATCATCTGCTGCTTCGGCATTGGTAGGAAGTTCTTCATCAGAGGAACTGTCTGCATTGCCATCTTTGACATCACTTTCTTCTACTTCGTAAAGGTCTTCCAAGTCGGTTTCATCCACGTCAGTTTCTGTTCCGGAGCCGGTAATGCCCATATCTTTAGTGGTGGAATCAACAATAGTTTTTGGATTATTGCAGGAACGGCCAACGATATAAATCCATAAGCCGATGACTACTGCAAGAAGAAGGAATTTTAATAAATTACCCATAGTGTAATAGTGTTTGTTCGTGCTAAATATAGAAAAAAAGCCACATTTAAAGCAGAATTCAATCTAATTCTATACTTCGATAAGAGGAAATAAAGGATTAAAGGTCTAATTATACTAGAAATCTGGTATATTTTAATATCTAATTTTATTACTTTCTTTCCTTTCTTTTATGAACATAAGCGGCCTTAATACCCTGCTTTTTGAGTTGGCTACTTGCCGCTTCCGCCTCCTTTTGAGTATTGTAATGTCCCGCAATTACACTGAGGTATTTTGTGGTGCCGAGGTGGACAGATTTAGCATCGGTATATCCCAGGCTTCTTAATTTTTTTAATTCGATTTCTGCATTGATGGTTTTGGTAAATGATCCGGTAATCACCATATAAGGAGCCTTAGTAGTGTTGGCAGGACTTGCTTTCAGTCTTTGAGTGCCAGCAGCCTCATATTCTTGCGGAATATTTTTCGATGCTTTTTCTGTTATTTCTTTTTTTTCTGCAGCAAGGCTTTTTGCTTTTTCCTCAGCAGCTTTCTGCTCCGCTTCTTTTGTGGTAGTTTCAACTGTTTTGTCACTTGCTTCTTTGTGAGCAGACTGCTGTTTGTCAAGGCTTTTACTTTCTGTCTCAGGGTGCTCTCCTTTGATCAACTCGCGTGCTTTTTCAGGGAACTTTTTTATGTTTTGCCCTATCGTACTCGTATTTTCTGTTACCGTTTGAGCACCTGCCTTTGCCTTGGCAGCTTGTTCATTGATAAAGGAAGAAGATTTTAGGAAAGTCCATCCGACAGCAATAAAAAACAAGATGATTAATAAGCCAATGACGAGGTTGAATAATTTGCTCATATGGAAAATGGTTTGAATGTGTAAAATTTAAATCTTAAAGAAATGTTAATAAATATCGTTACCAAACGCTTTTTTGACGTCTTTATTAGGTAAACGTAACACACTAATTTGTTTCATTTTCAATTTTCCCTGAACAAAATTAACTAACTTATATAAACAAACAAACTATGGATGCTTTTGAAATTGCACAACAAGCAATGATTAATTTTTTCAACACCGCTGCTGTCTTTCTTCCTAATTTAATTGGTGCCCTAATTATCTTAATCATTGGCTGGATCATTGCCAAAATGGTAAAATGGGCAGCTACTAAAATTTTGACTACTATAAAATTTGATAACCTGGCAGATCGCCTTGGAATCAATAGTTTTTTGAAAAAAGGAGGCATGACACAATCTAGCTCCGGAGTGATGGCAGGTTTGGTCTACTGGGTTATTATGCTATCTGTATTGAATATGTTTTTCAATAGCCTGGGCTTAGAGGTCGTCTCTAATCTGCTCAATAAAGTCATACTTTATATACCGAATATAATTGTAGGATGTGTCCTTCTTGTAGTGGGCATGTACCTCGCCGAATTAATTAGTGGCTTAGTTGTTGGAGCACTTCGAGGCTCAGGTTTTGAAAATGCAGAATTGATAGGTAAAATTGCCAACTTGGTAATTATGTTTTTTGTATTCTCCCTTGTACTGTCTCAATTAGGAATCGCTGAAGACCTGGTTCAAACGGTCGTGGGGATTGTTTTGGGAGCACTTGGCCTGGCACTATCCCTGGCCTTTGGTCTTGGAGGAAGAGAGTGGGCTGCCCGTGTATTAGATAAATATGTTGGAATAAAATAATTTCCCTAGACTAGTTGAAAAAATAGTTTTACTTGCGTGAATCTTACGGTTTCTGTTTTTCATTCTTTAAAGTACATGGAAAGACTAAAAGGATTGAAATCTCTTTAAAAATGGAAGACTCAAAAGAAAACTTTATTTTTTCAACAGCACTACAAAAGTAACAAGCATTTCTCATTGTTTTGAGAAAGAATCCGCCTTTTCCTAACGAGGAAGAGGCGGTATTTTTTGTTCGGGCATTTAATAGTTAATAGCCAGTTGACTAGCCATCACCGTCTCTACTTTTACCAGACTGGAATCCATTACAAAATGCACATAAGTCTGTACTTGCTGTTTTTGAAAAATTTCTTGAGTAGCCATTTTGCTTAGGTGTAGCCAGGCCCGCAATTCTTTCGCTTTTTTGATCACCTGCTTTTGGGATTTACCGCTGAAACTGGAATTTTGAATAATGACTAAACCATCTACTGTTTCCAAAATAAGATCAATAATAGTAGAAAACAATTGTCGATCATGTACCAGTTGTACCGGATATTTTCGATGAATTTTTTTGATAGAAAAATGTTGTTTCAGAAAACCAAAAAAATCATTGGAGATACGAAGCATTTCCTGTGCCTCAATCATTTCTACAATCTCATAACGATCAATTATTCCTTTGACCATCAGCAATCGACTCGCAGTCTGATCTTTGATAAGGTCAGCAGTCAGAAAGGCTTTGGTCGCTTTTGCAATTTGATACAAATCTGCTTCTGCACCAATCATCATTGCCGCTCCATAGGTTTGATGTTGCTCTGAGCTGCTTTTAAATTTTTTCCGAACAGGTTCTTTGTCGACATCAATAAAATAATCGCTTATATCCATTTTGCCTTTTGGCTTTTCTAAAGCTTCGGGTACTTCTGGTGCCACCTCTGCATAGGTGAAATCTCTCGGAAAGGGCAGGGTAGTGGTGTGTGCATAAAGAATTTTACCATTCCATTCCCAGGGTGTTTCATCCGTATTAGCGTCAAGGGTAGTATGCGTTTCATTGCCTTCCTGCCAAATGCGATTGAGCCAAAGGGTATCTTTTGCGCGGGTAGGGAAAATTAGATAATCTCTGGCCCTAGTAATGCCTACATAAAGTAAACGAGCTTCTTCTTCGCGAGCCTGGCGGGTAGCCCTGGCTTTTGCTTCACTGGCATTGAGGCGTTCTTCCAATACCGTGTTTTTAATTTGACTGGCATAAGGATTGATCCAATACCGCAACCATCGATTGCCCAGCAAATTATTCAAATCCACTTCTGTTGTTTTGGGAATAATATCTACCCCCCAAACGCGATCCCGCAATCTTCCTTCGAGGCTATGACAAATCACCATCGGCCATTCCAAGCCCTTGCTTTTATGGTAAGTCAAAACATTAACAGCATCTTTGCCTTCCCCTGATCCCTGGCGGTCTTTTTCGGCGGCACCTAATTCATTGAGCCAAAGTAAAAAACCACCAAGAGAGGCAGCTGTATGCAGGCGATTACAGGCTTCTTCATATTGCAAGGCAAATTTTCGAAGCACATCTACATTGTCTAAACGTTGTGCAGTTTTTCCCCAACAAATAATGATCCGTCGAAGATCCAGTTCTTCCAAAACGAGATTGAGCAACTCGGCACTCGACAACTCTGCTACTTCGGTTCGGAGTCTGTTGAGTTGGTGAATAAAAGGATCGCCTTCTGCCCATCTGGTTTCGCTGGTGTAATCTGCCCGGTTTTCTAAAAAATCCAAACGATTGTCAATGATGGCTTCAATATGTTCTCCACTTGCCAATAATAAAATTTCGGCGACAGACAAAGAGTCTTTTGGATTAAGAATAAATTTCAGGCAAGCCAGGATCAATTTTGCTTCTGCGCTATACAAAAGTCCGGTTCTGGAAATAGCTGCTTTTAACCCGGCGCGGTGCAAGGATTCCGCAACTGTAGCACATTCCGCATTGGACCGACAAAGGATAGCAATATCTCCTGGCTGAATTTTTCGATATTGATTTTCCGATTTAGAAAAAACGATATGCTCCGCTGCGATAAATTGCTGAATGGTACTTGCGATGCAATTTTCCATCCAGGGTTTGCCCGGCAAACGTTTGCCTTCACCATCGTATTCAAAATGCCAGTGATGTAAAGCATCGACCATTTGAATCGGCTCGTTTTCCTTGTTTTGAGATTCCTCGTCTGCCAGTTTTTTGCGTTTGGGAATCAATGCAATGTGTTCCTTTTTAAAATCTGGAAAAGCTTTGGTGAAAAGCGCATTAGTGACGTAAACGATATCTTCTCTGGAACGCCAGGAATGTTTTTGAATGTTCTCTGGTTTGATGCCACCACTTTTGTCAATGATGGCTTGCATGAGTCGCGGATCTGCTCCACGAAAACCATAGATGGATTGCTTGGGATCGCCTACCCAAATGGAATGCTGAGCGATACCTGATAGTTTATTAAAAATTTCTAATTGAATCGGATTGGTGTCTTGAAATTCATCTACCATCAATAAATCCAATTCTTCACTCAAAATTTGTCTGACCGACTCCTGATCGAGTAATCTTTTGACCTGGATTTCCATGTCGATGTAGTCAATCAGGCCTCTTTGTTTTTTGTATTGTTCATATTCTTTGAGTGCTTCAATGGCGAGGTCAAAGAGGCAATAAATAAAATCCTTTATGTCTTGATGAAACAGCGGATGGGTGTCGTGGCTTTTGGCAATGTCAATCAAATCGGCCACATCGTCACGACTTTTAGCACCTACTTTTATCTTGCTGATTTTTACCCACTCGTGCCAGTATAACTCTTGTCCCCGTTTGATGCGTTCCAAAAATTGCTGGAGGTCATTTGTTGCGACCGCAGTTACTTTTGTACTATCTTCATTATTTTCCAAGCGTTCTATTGCTTCCTCAAGTGCCTGCTTTAATTGGCCATTGTATTCCTCTGGTTTTCGTTTAGATATTTTTCCCAAAAAATCCTGAAAACTGCGAAAGGATTCTATCTTGCTTTCTTCCAGTACTTTAATAGAAAAATCATTGGCTCGTGCAGTATCAGTCAGGTATTTGACCTCTTGTCGCCAATCGTAATGCTCTAATTTACTCAAGCCTAGGCGGTCGCATAAATCTTCCATCAATTCTACCCGATCTGCTTTCAAAATATTGGCAAGGGCAAGGTTGAAAAAAGACTGCTGGTCTTCATCAGCAATAATATCTACCTCAGGAGAGACTCCCGCTTCAAAAGCAAATCGGCGAAGCAATTTGACGCCCAGGCTATGAACGGTACCGATGAGGGCATTGGTGAGTTCATTGGCAGCATCAGTGAGTCCTTCTTCAAGTAGTTTGACCCTGACGCGTTCTTGTAATTCCGCAGCTGCTTTATTGGTAAAAGTGGTGGCGATAATGCCACTGGCGCGGACACCGCTTTTCAGCAAAGCGACCATTTCTTCAGTGAGTCGATAGGTTTTGCCACTTCCAGCACCGGCAGATATGATTTTTAAATTCATGGCTGGTAAAATACGAGGGAAAAGTGGAAATAAAAAGTGTATACTGGATCAAAATCGATTCTTCCACATCATCGACTCCACGGGCTTATCTGTTCGCTTCACATATTTCGCATTCTTCTTTTTGTTGTAATAATTTTCAATATCGCCTTCGACCTGAAAATAGATCAACTGACCAATCGGCATTCCGGCATAAACACGTACCGGGTGAACACATGAAATTTCCAGAGTCCAATGATTACAAAAACCAACATCGCCTTTTCCGGCAGTAGCGTGGATGTCGATTCCCAGGCGACCTACACTGGATTTGCCTTCCAGGAATGGAACAGAATTATGGGTTTCTGTATATTCTTCAGTGACTCCGAGATAGAGCATCCCGGGTTGGATCACAAAGCCAGATTCTCCAATTTCTTGATAAACGATTTTATTGTGTTGCCTGGCGTCTAAGACTGCATCTTCATAGGTCGCGAGGGTTTTTCCAAGGTGAACATCATAAGAATTGGTTCCCAGGCAATCCCGGCGATAGGGTTCAATGACGATTTCCTTGGTTTCAATAGCTTCCAGGATTTTTTTATCAGATAAAATCATAAGGTGGATGGTAAAATTTTAATCAGCTGCAAAGCTAGAAGTTTTATGGGCAAAAGCAAAGGGACGGTGCATTCAAAAGCAAAAGGATAAAGAGTTTATAATTGTACATCCCAGATAATAATACTCCGATCATCACTGGCCGAAACCAAATATCCTTCTTGCCAAAGCAGACGATTAACAGAATTGAGATGCCCCTGATCGCGAATGCCTTCGATGACTTTTAGCAAATCAAAAGAGTGCCCATCCCAGATTTTGATGGTTTTATCGCGACTGGCGGTAAAGAAATATTGTCCGTCGGGATGCCAGGCAATATCATTGATGGTGAATAAGTGAGCAGGAATATTTTTGAGCATTGTATTCCCTTTTTCCAAATCCCAAACCCGGAGCATCGCATCGCGACCACCGCTGAGTAATTTTTTTTCATCAGGTGAATAAGACAAAGAAAATACGGAATTGCTATGCGCTTGTTCAATTTGGGTTTTTAATTCCAGGGTATCTTTATCCAATAAATAGATTTGATGATCACTAGCTCCGATGGCAATTTCATTTCGCTTTTCACTATAAGCCATCGTGCGCAAACTCTGGTGAGACAGTTGTAAACTCTCCAAACTCTTTCGCTCCGAAATCGACCAACGCGTCAGCATTCCATCTCCTCCTCCGGTGAATAAAAAATCTCCGATTTGGAAAATACTATAAACTCCTTTTTGGTGATGGGCAATGTTCTGGGTTTTATCCGGATGCTTCAAATCAACCCAGTGGACTCCGCCATACATTGTTCCTGCAATAATTATTTCCTCAGCAGGCAAATAGTGCAGAGCAAAAATATTTCCTTCTACCTGTGCGATGACTTTACCAATATCAGTATTTTCCAAATCCCATTCTACAATCCAGCCTTCTCCTGCTCCCGACAACAAATAGCGATTGCTTTTACCCATAGATAAAGTGAAAACGGCCGCCTTATGTCCCGTCAATTGTGTTTTTCGTTGAATAGAAATTTTTTTTCCCATCTCTGCAAAACTAAGTTATTTATAAGCCATTTTTAACAGAGAAAAGGTATAATGCTATATTTGCGGATAAATTATTTTCAATGCCATTATTATTTCATCGTTACTTAGAGCCGGAAGGCGAATTGGGCCTTTGGAAAATTGAAGAATCAGAGGATTATTTTTTGGAACGACTGGGTTTGTCCTCGTCGGAAGAAACTTATATTGAAAAAATGAAAGGGCATCGGAAATTGGAGTGGCTGGCAGGACGTTGGTTGTTGCATGAGATGTCTGGTCGTTTGGCTAGAGGTGCTTGTTTGAAAGATGAATTTGGTAAACCTTATTTGGAAGGGTCCTTGTACACGATTTCCATTAGTCATTCCAGAGAGATGGCCTCCGTCATGGCCGCTCCGCGAAATGTGGGACTAGATATTCAAAAGCTGGTTGGCAAGATAGAACGTTTAGCACCTAAGTACATGCGTCCGGAAGAATTGGAAAGTTTACAAGCAGATACGCGACTTGAACACTTACACGTTTATTGGGGAGCCAAAGAATGTTTATACAAAGCTTATGGTCGGCGACAACTGGATTTTCGAGAACACATCATCATTGAACCCTTTGAATATAATTTGGAACAGGGAACTTGTCTTGGCCGAGTAGAAAAAGGAGATCACCTTTCCTTTTATCAACTCCATTACGAAAAAATGGAAGACTTTATTTTAGTTTATGCACTGGAAGATATTGGTGATGTGAGATTGGCTTGATTAAATCGGTATATGGTATTACGGTTTTCTATAACCGCGAGAAACCATAATACCGCATATCGTAAAACCGTAGTACCGTAAAAAATAAAAACCATGAAATTTTTCGCAGGATTTATGACCGGGGTAGTGGTGACTTTATTGGGAGTGCTTTTTTGGTTGAAAAAAGAAGTACCCGCTGGCGATGCTTCCGCAGTAAGTACTGCTTATGTTTCAGAACCCTCTGATTCTCCTTCGGATATGCCGGAAGGCTTTGCCGATTTTTTTAGTCGTTTTCACGAAGATAGTATTTACCAAATGTCGCATATTCTTTTTCCGCTGGAAGGGATTCCTGCCGTTGCAGACAGTACATTTTGGAATAGTAATGATTTTCGTTGGCAGGCAGAAGATTGGGTGATGCATCGACCTTTTAACGACATGGAAGGACAGTTTGAACGAAAATTTGTCCCGCTTGGAAATGATCTGGTGATCGAGCAAATCAAAGGTGTACAAGGACAATACGGCATGCAAAGACGTTTCGCACGGGAAAGCGAAGGCTGGCAATTGATTTATTATGCTGGGATGAATAAATTGTTGCTGGAAGGAGAGGGAGAAGAGATGGAAACGCCTTCTCAATAAAACGGCCAATACTTAGATTTAACCTGCCGACCAACCCCTGAGAAATATTTGTCGTATTCATTAGTAATCAACAGAATGAAACGATGAAAAAAATATTGCTATTCCTTTGTTGTTTACTTTACTTTCAGTCCATTATTTTCGCTCAGGAAGAAACCACAAAATTTCGTCTGGAACTCACCACACAAAGTATTTTTACCCAAGGGTTTTTTCTAAGAAAGACAAAAGGAAGGAAAACCACTGCTGACCAAAAATACTACCATTACGATAATCAAATTTCTGCTTTTTAGTTGCTTGGAAAGCGAACTGAACTAGGAACTGGTTTGAGGTATGGTAATCGTGATGTTTCTAGTTTAGCTTACTGTGATTGTATTCTACCTTCTCAAAATACAGTGCAAACATATCATCCCCAACGAAGTATAGAACTACCAGTTGAGTGGAGATGGAAATGGTTTAAACAATCCAAAAAAATCAATCCTTACGTTTCCTTGGGAGTCAATAATTACATTCCGATTGATTATTTTGGTGGATCGACTAGAGATAAAGTAAGGTTGCAGCTATCCGATTTTTATTCAGGAATAATGTTAGGTATCGGAAGTCGAATTCATCTTTTTGAAAAATGGTCAATGATCGTGGCTGTATCAGGAGAGAAAAATAGCAACTTTAAATTTGAGAAAAAAAGTTATTTCAAGCCGAATCGATGGCTAGATGAGTGGTCTGCCAAAATTGGAGTGGCCAGGAATTTTTAAATTAAGGATGGGACTTTCTCTAATTCATTCAAATTAAAATGTAAAAAATGAAAAATGTATTACTAATTTTATTCGTTATTTTGTGCTTTCAGTCCACTAATTTTGCTCAGGAAGAGGCGGCAAAATTTCGTTTGGAACTCACCACGCAAAGTATTTTTACGCAAGGAAATGTTTATGTTGATTCTTATGGGTTTAAATATAAAATTGCAGAAAAATTATTCAACTATTCTGCTCAGATCTCTGCCTTTTGGCATTTGGGAGACCGGATGGAATTAGGAGCTGGTTTGGCTTATGCCAATCGCGATGTCTTTATAGGGAATCCTTGTTCGTTCTGTCGTAGACCAGCAGCTGGAGATTTCTTTTTATTGCCCTATTCGCCTGGTAATAGTATCTACACCGAAATACAAAATATCGAAGTACCTTTAGAAATGAGATGGAATTGGCGGAAGCAAAAACATAGAATCAAACCTTATACTTCATTGGGACTAAATAACCACTTTCCGATAAACTACTATGCGGGCCAATTCGGAGATAAAACGAGATTGGATGTATCGGAATTCTATATGGGGTTAACCTTGGGAGTCGGAATCCGGATTTACCTTTCCGAAAAGTGGTCTTTGAATGGGTCTGTCTTTGGAGAAAAAAACAGGAATTTTAAGTTTGAAAAAAATAGCAATAATCCAAATGGCATCAATAGATATTTGGACGAATGGTCGGTGAAGTTTGGAGTGAGTAGAGATTTTTAAAATTGGATAAAAAAATGAAAAATGTATTACTATTTCTGATCTGTTTTTTTCTCCTTCATGCCACTACTTTCGCCCAGGAGGAAGAACCAAAGTTTCGATTAGAACTATCCATCCAAAGTATTTTGACAGTAGGTAATGTTTTTGAACATCCATATAGGTATCAGATCTCAGAAAAATTATACAACCATGCTACACAATTTTCCGCATTTTGGCATTTTGGAAAACGGGCTGAACTAGGCATTGGTTTGGCATATGCTAACCGGGATACTAAGCTTTTAAATCCTTGTGAGGCTTGTTTTAGGCCCTTTACGTTGGAAAGGTTTATAGAATACACACCAATAAGAAGTATTGAAATGCCGATAGAAATGAGATGGAATTGGTGGAAAAAACAACAAAGGATCAAGCCTTATACTTCTCTGGGAATAAATAATCACCTTCCGATGAATTTCTATGCTGGCCCATCAGGGGATAAAACAAGATTGGATTTTTCTGATTTTTATATGGGACTGACTTTGAGCATTGGCAGCCGCATTCCTCTTTTTGAAAAATGGTTTTTGGTCTTAGCGGCATCTGCCGAGAAAAATAAAAACTTCAAGTTTGCTAACAAAAAATATTTACCACAAGCCAAAACCAGTAGATGGTTGGATGAATGGTCTGTTAAAGTTGGAGTGAGTAGAGGCTTTTAAAAAGTTAATGTTTTACCAGAATTTTTTATTTTCCAACAGATATTTCTGCACATAATCTTTTATGCCATCTTCCAGGCCAGTGAATTTTTTCTTATAGCCTGCTTCGCGCAATTTGATCATATCCGCTTCCGTGAAATACTGGTAATTCTTCCGAATGTCTTCCGGAGTATCAATAAAACTGATGTTGGGCTTAAAGCCCATCGCTTTAAAAACACTTTTTCCCAAATCCAGAAAAGTACGCGCTTTGCCACTGCCCACATTATACAAACCACTTTGCTTTTGATTTTTGTATAAATGGTAGCAAACCTCCGTCACGTCTTTTACATAAACAAAATCTCGCATCTGCTCGCCATCTTTAAACTTAGTATTGTGAGAACGAAATAGTTTCAATTCGCCAGTCTTTTGTATTTGATTGACCGCATGAAAAACAACAGATGCCATTCTGCCTTTGTGGTACTCATTGGGGCCGTAGACATTAAAAAATTTCAAGCCAGCCCAGAAAGGCGGCGTCTTTTTCTGTTTTAAAACCCAGGCGTCAAAGTCGTTCTTGGAATCGCCATAGGCATTGAGGGGTTTTAATTTTTTCACAATATCATGGTCGTCCTTATAGCCATGTTTTCCGGAACCATAGGTCGCTGCGCTTGATGCATAAATCATTGGGATTCGATGCTCGGTGCATATTTTCCAAATCTTTTTAGAATAGTCCAAGTTGAGTTTGTCAAAAATAGCTTTATCCGTTTCCACCGTGTCTGTACGTGCGCCCAGGTGAAAAACAACCTCGATTTGAGAGGGCATCTTTTCCATGATTTCCAAAAATATATCCCGGTGAATCCATTCCCGGATATACTTGTTGTGCAAGTTAACTTCTTTATGTCCTTTATAAAAATCATCAACGACACATAAATCCCGGAGATGCCCCTCCTGATTTAGTTTTTGTACCAAACAACTACCAATAAATCCTAAGGCTCCAGTGACAACGATCATAATTAAAATTAACTTGTGAAAAAGGTAAGCGGTATTTTTTAAAATACCGCTTACGAAAGTATCTATTTTTTATAGCAGAAAGACTAACCTTCGATTTCTATTCCCCTGCTATTATTTTCGACTTTCTGATAAGACTCAATTGGCGGACAAGTACAGATCAAATTTCGATCACCGAAGGCATTATTGACCCGCCCGACAGCAGCCCAGAATTTAAATCCTTTCTGCAAATAGGGAAGTGGATAAGCAGCTTTTTGCCGACTGTAAGGAAAAGCCCATTCATTCGCCGTCAATTGATTTAGCGTATGAGGTGAATTGGTCAAAACATTGATTGCTGCATCGGCAGTTCCTGTTGCAATTTCATCAATTTCTTTGCGAATGGCCAACATCGCATCACAGAAACGATCCAATTCTTCCTTGCTTTCACTCTCTGTTGGTTCGATCATAATCGTACCCGCTACCGGAAAAGAAAGAGTAGGAGCGTGGAAACCATAATCAATCAAACGCTTGGCTACATCCTCCGCACTGACTCCTAATGCTTTGAATTGCCGCAAGTCGATGATCAACTCATGTGCTACGCGATCTTTAGCTCCAGTATATAAAACCGGATAATCTTTTTCCAATCGCGCTTTGATGTAATTGGCATTGAGTATGGCATAACGAGAAACATTCGTCAGTCCATCCCATCCCAGCATTTTGATGTACCCATAAGAAATCAATAAAATACTCGCACTGCCCCAGGGAGCGGAACTAATTGCAGAGATGCCTTTTCTTCCTCCTGTTTTCACCAATGGATGATTAGGTAAAAACGGAGCGAGACTATCATTCACACAGATCGGCCCCATTCCCGGACCACCACCACCATGAGGAATCGCAAAGGTCTTATGCAGATTGAGGTGACATACATCAGCGTCGATATTTCCAGGACTGGTCAATCCAACCTGTGCGTTCATATTGGCGCCATCCATGTATACTTTACCTCCGTGATCATGAATGATTTTACAAACTTCCTTAATGGCCGTTTCAAAAACACCATGCGTAGAAGGGTAGGTGACCATCAATGCTGCGAGGCGATCACTGTATTTTTTTGCTTTTTCTTTTAAATCTTTTACCACGATATTCCCTTTGTCGTCACAACTGACCACGACAACTTCCATCCCGGCCATGACTGCTGAAGCAGGATTGGTGCCATGAGCAGAAGAAGGAATCAAAGCAATATTTCTATGGCCTTCTTTCCTGGATTCATGGTAAGCTCTGATGGTCATCAAGCCAGCGTACTCTCCCTGTGCTCCGGAGTTGGGTTGTAGAGAACAGGCAGAGAAACCAGTGATTTCTGCAAGATACTCCTCCAATTCTTTGAATATTTTTTGATAACCTTTGGTTTGATTGAGCGGAGCAAATGGATGAATATTAGCAAATTCCGGCCAGCTTACTGGGAATAATTCTGTGGCTGCATTCAATTTCATGGTACAAGAACCCAACGCAATCATAGAATGTGTCAGCGAAAGATCGCGATTTTCGAGGCGTTTGATGTAGCGCATCATATTGGTTTCTGTATAATAACTGTTGAATACAGGATGCGTCAGGTATTCGGTATAGCGAACGAGTTTAGAAGGGGCTTTTAATTTCTTAGGTAAAGCATATCTGCCATTGTCTTTTTGTTTTCTGCCTTTGGCAAAAATCTTAATAATGCCCTTGAGATTTTCTAAAGTAACGGTCTCATCTAGGCAAATCTGTAAACCCTCTTTATTGTAAAAGAAATTGATTCCCTGAGCGATCGCTGCTTTTTGGATCGCTGCTTTTTTGCGTTTGTCTAAAACGATATGGAGGGTGTCAAAGAAAAACTTGTTGCTTTGCTCATATCCCAGTTGACTCAGTTTGTTGTTGAGTAAAGAAGTGAGGCCGTGAACACGTTGAGCAATGGCTTTGATACCTTTAGGGCCGTGGTAAACGGCGTACATACTAGCCATGATCGCCAATAATGCCTGAGCAGTACAAATATTGGAGGTCGCTTTTTCTCTGCGAATGTGTTGCTCTCTTGTTTGTAGTGCCATACGCAAGGCTGGCTGTCCCTGACGGTCTTCAGAAACACCGATGATGCGACCCGGAATTTGACGTTTGAATTCTTCGCGGGTAGCAAAGTAAGCAGCATGCGGACCACCATAGCCCATTGGTACACCAAATCTTTGCGTATTTCCAACTACAGCATCTGCGCCCCATTCTCCTGGAGGAGTCAATATCGAAAGACTTAGTATATCTGTAGCGACCGTGATGTAAATTTTTTCCTTACGCGCTTTCGCTGCAAATTTTCGGAAGTCTTCTACCTGTCCGTCTTTTCCTGGATATTGTAATAATATGCCAAAGGTTTTGGCTTTGAATTGATACGTTTTCCAATCTCCGACAACGATTTTAATGTTGAGCGGTTTGGCTCTGGTTTTTAGTACTTCGAGAGTGCTGTCGTATACATTGGAAGAGACAAAGAATTCATTAGTGAGCTCTCCTTTGTTTCGTTTGTTTTTTTGAGCATAAAACATGGCCATTGCTTCTGCGGCAGCTGTTCCTTCATCCAAAAGAGAAGCATTGGCGATTGGCATAGCGGTAAGATCACTAACCATGGTTTGAAAATTGAGCAAAGCTTCCAGTCGACCCTGTGAAATCTCTGCCTGATAAGGCGTGTACTGTGTATACCATCCTGGATTTTGAAACACATTTCTCAGGATTACAGAAGGTGTAATGGTTCCATTGTATCCCTGACCGATGTAAGATTTAAAAACCTTATTGAGTTGGGCTGTTTTCTGCAAATCTCGTAGATATTGATATTCTGAAACCGCGGCAGGGATTTTTAATTTACCTTTCAAACGGATATTGTTCGGAACGGTCTCATTGATCAATTGATCTAGTGTTTTGGCATTCACCGCTTTTAGCATTTCTGGCAAATGATCCTCGTTGATACCGATATGGCGATCAACAAACTGGTCGTAAAAAGCTTTTTGACTCATAGGTTGAGTTTGTCAAATTTGATGGAAAAATGAATTCTGAAAGCTTTGGCTTTCCTGAGAACATGCTTTAAGTAATCGGGACATAAAGGTACTAAAAGCCTTTGAAAATAAATAAGGAGAAAGAAAGGATATACGTATAAAAAAGGGCTCAAATGACCGGAAAATTGACAAAAATGGCAAGGAATGAATTTAAACACCCAGGAGCGCAATGCCAAAAGATGATTTCCTGCCATCTTGGTATGCTTTTGGCGATGAATTCAAGACCTGCTACAATCATTTGTGCTTTTGTGTCTATTGACTTATCTTAGCATAAGTTTTGCTAATATGATTAGCTATTCTGTTTTTTCTTATACAATTATTATCCCAATGAAAAAGTTACACACCAGCCTGTTTACTGCCTTTTTGGCATTTCTGTTCGCTCTACCTACTTGCTTTAGTCAAGATTGTTTTTACACTACTGCTGCCTCGCAAAATGCTTCTGTGGGAAGCGAAACCTGTGTGGATATTAGTGTTCACGGCTTTGTAGATATTTCCAGTTTTCAGTTTTCTTTGGTCTGGGATCCGGAGATTTTAACTTATTCTCATGTTAATAACGTCAATCTTCCGATTCCGACAGCAGCTAATTTTGGAGATGTACTAGTTGAGTTTGGAGTCTTAACTTTTTTCTGGCTGGATAGTACTACAGGACATGATTTGCCAGATCGAACAGTCGCTTTCACTGTCTGCTTTGATGTTGATGTTGACGCAACACCAGGACAAACTTCTGATATAAACTTTACCAGTGATGCTACTACCATTGAAGTTTACGATAGTGACCTTAATTTGCTTGATTTTCATTCTATTCCCGGAACTATAGCTGTAGATGGAGCACCTGTTACCAGTATGTTTTTGGAAACTTGTGAGACATCAGAGTCTTGTATAACTATCTTGGATTTGGTCGTAGAAGGAGGCGTTGATCCTTTGACTTATAATTGGCAGGGGCCAAACAGTTTTAGCTCTTCCAGTAAAGACTTGATGGGAATCAACTCCGGAACCTATGATTTGACCGTGACGGATGCAAATGGCCTTACCGTTTCTGGTTCTTATTCTCTAGGCAGCCTGATTCCAGAGATTGTTGATGCTGTGATCACAGGAGTAGATTGCGCCGGATTTAATAATGGTGCTGTCAATCTTACGGTGCAAGGAGGAGCGCCACCGGTAGTTATCAATTGGTCAAACGGTTCTACTTTTGAAGATATTTCTGGCTTGACACCAGATGACTATACCGTTACAATTACAGATGCCGGAGGTTGTGAAATTATTCAAACCTATACCGTTCCTGGCAATGATCCAATCGAATTGGTAAGCTTAGCAATAGATTGTGAAACGGATGCAGGCAATGACGGTTTTGTATCAGTAGAAGTGATGGGAGGAAGTGGGAACTATACTTTTGACTGGAGTTTTGGCGGTTCTACTTCCACAGGGATGTATGGTGGATTGCCTTTTGGTAACTATGAAGTAAGTGTAACGGATGAATTCAATTGTCCATACATCATTATTCCGTTTGGTATTTCAAGTGGAATAATTGCTGCAAATGATGTTAGCATATGTAGCGGAGAAAGCATGGAGCTTGGAGTAGATGCTCCCTATGGAGAAACGTTCATCTGGAGTCCTAATACTTTTCTGAGTTGTACGGATTGCCCAAATCCTACGGTAACTCCCGATAGCGATATTGAATACTATATTAGTGTAGTTGATAGTAGTGGCTGTGTTGATCAGGATACTTTGATGGTAATGGCGATAGAAGGTTGTGTTTGGCCGGGAGATGCCGATGAAAGCAAAGAGGTTAATCATTGCGATTTGCTGAATATCGGACTTGGTTCAGGAGAAACAGGGCCAGTGAGAACGAATGCCAGTACTACCTGGAGCCCAGAAGTGGTCATGGATTGGACCAATGCAACCCCGGTCAGTTCTGTGAATTATAAATATGCAGATACCAATGGAGATGGAACAATAGATGTGATGGATACGATAGCTATTTCGGGCAATTGGGGCGAAATGCACAATCTTAAAGGAGATGATCTTACTAAAAATTTAGAAGAAGAGCAGATCGCTTCGTTGACTTCTGGTGGTGCTATCTTCGCGGTCGGTGCACCTGATACGCTTTTACACAATACTGCTGTAAGTCTGCCTATTATTCTGGGAGATGATGCTAATCCAGTCAGTGAGGTATATGGCCTGGCTTTTAGTATTTCTTATGATCCGACAGTTGTTGTAGCAGGAAGCGTGGGAGTAGAGTTGACAGGCTCCTGGTTGGGCAGCTTAGGTGTTGATCTGATTATGATGCAAAAAGATGATCCTGCTGAAGGGCGCATTGATATTGCAATTACGGGGATGAATGGGATAAACCGTTCGGGTTTTGGCCAGATCGCAATGTTGAATTTTGACCTTCAAAGCATCACAGGATCTACGAAACTTGTTTTAGAAATTGATAACGAAAAATTGATCACCAATGTTGAAGAAGCCGTGATCGTCGGAGCCTCAACTTCTACGATTACGATCGTCGATGTTATTTCCGGATTAACTTCTTTGCAACTGGATATGCCTTTTGAGGTATTTCCCAATCCTGCTAAAGATATCGTCTACATCGACCCAGGGACTGCAAAAATCGAAGCCATTAATCTATATGATATCACTGGACGAAAAATGGATTTATTAAAAATATCTGTTGATCAAAGAACTCTCTTTATGCCAGAAGGAATGACCGGAAGCTTTATTTTGAGTGTGCAAACGGATTATGGTTTATTTGTACGTCGACTGGTGTTAGTGGATTAGTGTTACGAATGAGTAAATGTACGAATGGGACGTTCGATCGTAACCATTTGTACATTCACCCACTTACCCATTTACAACTTCCCAAAAGTCTCTTCCAGCCAATCCTTGTTTGCTGTAATTTTGTCGGAGTGCAATTGGTCTTGCAGTAAGTTCTTTTTTTTGACTAGAGAAGATTTGCTGAATTGTTTTTTTTTCAATTTGAATTGATAAAATTTTCTGGTCAGTTTTAGGAAATTATTATTGGCTTTTTTGCCGTATTCCGAAAGTTGAGAACTGCGCAAAACATATTTTCGAGTGGCCTCAATCAAAGCATAAAGCGATTCTGTTTCGTTGAGTTCGTAGTAACTTTTGATTTGGATAATCTTGGCACCGAGGTGGTAAGAAGTATTGGTGAAATCTACCCGATGAAGTTGTCGCAGTGCCTGATGATAATCTTTTTTGGCATAATACAAGGCAGCGAGATTGAAAGCTACCGCATTGTTTTTTTCATCATGGATTAGGTTGTCTTGGAATTGGTAAATAAAATTTTCTACCCAGTCAAATTCATTCAGGCGCATGCCTACCGTAATGATGTTTTTAAAAGTCCAGGGAGTGAGGTGGCCGTTTTTGAAAATGATCTGTCGATCAAGGGTTCTTTGATAAAGCTCCAGAATTTCCCGATAGTAATCGCTTTTGCCACTGTTGATTTGTTTGATACAATAATTGATGGCATAAGTAAAAATAACTCGCAATTCTTCTTGAGGAAACAGGTGCAGATTTTTTTCCAACAAATTCTTTAGGCCAAAATAATGATTTTCCACCTCCGGATATTTAAGCATTTGCAAAACCTGAAAATAGATTTGCAGCGCAGGAATCTTCTCAAGTTTTTCTTTTTCCCGGCCATAATGTATTAAAATTTCTTCCAGGAAGTGGCATTCATAGCTGGCTTTGGCTACAATATTCCGGCTGATCATATCACAGGCGATCCGCAATTTATTGCTAAAATAATACAAGTCCAGATTGTCGCTTTTGACTTGTAAATTGGCATCGTATTCTCTTTTGTTTTTGGTGAAAAAATGACGATCCAACTGGTCGTAAAAAGTATATTCTTCCTGGAAAAACTCATAATTGCGATAGGGGTTTTTCTCCTGTGCTTTCAAATATCGCTTTGCGGTACGTTGCACTTCCTGTTGACTATCCCGGAGTAAAAGTTGATCCAATAAAGAATTGATTTGCTGTGGAGGACGAGACTCAAATTGTAAGTGCGAAAGAAATTGATACAATAATTGCAATAGGTCAGAAATGATGTTGTTGATCCGGCCATCACTATAAGGATCGTCTTTAAATAGCAATTGAAACACCTCCCGACGATCTAATGTAGCATCTTCAAAGCTTGGGCTGCAAATTGTTACTTTTTCGCAAAGTTGGATGACTTTTTGATTTTTATTGAAAAACGGAGAATTGACATACTCTTTAAATCGGATAATTTCTCTCGGATTTAGCGTCTTGAGTAATTTGATAAGGCGAGAACTTCTCATTTTGTATTCTACATTATTCAAGGAAATCTATTGTAAAATAGTGTTTTTTAATCAGTTTATCAAAATAGGAGTTCTACAAATGCTATTATTTGTACTTTTTTTGAGAATTGGAGTGATGTATATTTGTATCATCCGGGCGAACCTTCGTTAAGGCAAAAAATTATAATCCATGAGACAAAATTTCTACACCTACCTGCTATTCCTGTTTTTTGTAGTTGCTTTTTCTACAAAAGGCCAGACTCAATCATGCATCAACCTCATCGGTGAGCCCGTTTCGGGCAATCCGGGAGATACCATTGAAGTCGAGTTTTCAACCCTGAACTTTGATGATTGTTTGGGATTAGGCTTTTACCTGAAATGGGATGAAAGCGTTCTTGAGTTTTATGATGTTGAGCATCTTTTACCAGTTCAGGCTCAATCAACCTTTAATAATTACGCTTCTGGAAAACTGGCTTTTGCCTGGTACTCTGAAGATCTTATTACCCCGTATTCCTATCCAAATGATACCTATCTGATTACTATAAAATTTATTGTTGTAGGGGATAATGGAGATGCGACTCAGATTGCTTTTGACCGACTTACTGGAGTTGTTCCAAATAGTTTTGTTTTACCTGGACCAGAGGAAATTCACTTTCAGGGATTTGCAAGTCCGGTGACAATCGGAGAACCTCCGGTTACGCTTATGGCCTCTGCTTGTAATGAGGCACCTTTTAATTGTCTTTCTTCAGGTGCAATTGATGTCACTATAGAAGGAGGCTCTGGTATCCCACCTTATTCTTTTAATTGGACGGGCCCAGGCGGTTTTACTTCCAATGAGGAAGATATCACGAATCCAGTTGTAGGGGAGTACGAGTTGACCGTTACGGATCAGGGGGGAGAGGAGCGGGTTGCATTGCTTTTTTTGGATACTTTGATTAGCCCCAATTGCGTTTCGGAGTGTGCAAATCTCGTAGGGCATTCTGTATCGGGCAATCCGGGAGATACGGTACAAGTCGATTTTACTACCCAGAATTTTAATGATTTCATTGCTATGGAGCTTAGGCTTCAATGGGATACTTCTCTGATTGAACTTTACGATCAAACGAATACTTTACCATCTGGTGCCGATTATGTTAATGGATTTAATTTGACAGAAGCAGATAAACTTTTGCTGATTTGGGTTGATCTATCACTGGTTCCTTCCTCTCTTGTCAATGGCGAAACTTTGCTCAGCCTTCATTTTATTATTAAAGGGGATATTGGGGAAGAAGCTCATGTTGGAATTAATCTTGAAGAATCCTTTTTGAATGTTGATGATAAACCTTTTAGGTTTCAAGGAATCAACCCCTCAGTCTCCATCGGCATACCCGAAAATACCATTGACCTTTTTGCTTGTAATTCCTCTGTCATAGATTGTGTCAACGACGGCATCATTGATTTGCTGGTAAGCGGTGGCTCCCCTCAATACTCTTTTAACTGGACTGGTCCTGCGGGCTTTTCTTCGATGGAACAAAACATTACGAGCAGTACTCCGGGAGTTTATGAATTGACGGTAACGGATCAAAATGGCAGAGAACGAACAGCTGCTCTTTTTATAGATTCACTAAACACGGATAACTTCACTGCTGAACTATCTTATGATTGTGTTTTTTTAGATAAAGTCAATGTTACCGCTGCAATAACGGGAAATAGTCCAACTCAGAATTACACTTTTGATTGGGGAAGTCAGGGAGGTATTTTTACCGATCCATATTCCAGTTCACTGAACAATGTTTCGGCTTCTACCGCATACACTGTTACGGTTACGGGAGAAAATAATTGTCAGGAAATAATCGGCCCTTTAACGCCAGATTGTGCTGCTACTTCCGACGCCAATTGTTTCCTAATAAAAGCCCCTGTCAAAAATTTGGGTCCTGGCGAAAATTGTATCCCTGTTTATGCCAATGGACTCTCCGATATTGACTTCCTGAGCTTTAGTATGGATTGGCCGGGACTTAAGCATTTTGAAAATATTGACATTGGCCCCAATACTTTTTTATTAAATAACATGAGCCTGGATTCTTCTGAATTGAATAATGGTAAACTGGGTTTTACTTGTATGTTGACTTCTGATGAAACCTTCCCAGACGATGTCTTTTTATTTGATGTTTGTTTTGACCGGGATGAATTTACGGATACATTAAGTGATTTCTCTTTCGCCGGAGACGTTCCGGTAAAGGCTTCTGCACAAGTACAAGGAATAGAACTAGGCTTTAGATACATCAATGGAAAAATTACTCAGACCGTGAACCCTATCTCGATCTGGAATATTAGCGATGGCTGTGTGGATGTTACTTCTTGTGCTCCTCTGACCGCGAGTATTGATATTACGATTGATGGTGGAACAGGGCCTTTTGATTACATTTGGACTGGTCCAGGCGGATTTACCGCAATGACTGAAGATGTTTCTTCGCAAGCACTAATGGCTGGTTTTTACACCGTAACAGTGACCGACCTGAGCGATAATTCTGAACGAACAGCAGGGTTTGAAGTTCTAGCTTCTGATCCTGTTTCTCAAGGCCATTATATTGATAATGTCAATTGTTTTGGCTCCGCAACTGGATCAATTGAAGTGGCGTATATTGGCTTTTTTGGTCCTCTGACTTATCAATGGTCCAGCGGAGAAGATTCCTCTTATATTGAAAACCTTTCCGCAGGAATTTATACGGTGACCGTAAGCAATGGTATAGCTTGTGATGTTGTTCAGGAATTTATGGTCAATGAACCTAGTGCAATCTTGGCTGATGCTATAGGCGAATGTGCTAATCCTGGAATGTCTGATGGGGCATTAAGTTTAAATATATCTGGCGGCATTGCTCCTTTTTCTATTTCCTGGAGTGATACAGATACCGTTTTTACAAGTCAAAGAGATAGCCTTGCAGCAGGAAATTATCAGGTGACAATTACAGACGCCGCTAGTTGTATTTTGGAAGTCAATGATTTAATTGTCTTAGCTGGCGATGCCCTGAAATTGATAGATTCTACTAACCTTTGTTTTGGAGATTCCATTAATTTATTTCAAAATATTCCGATAGGGGCAATGTTGACTAATTTGTCTACGATGGAAGGTATTTCTTGTAATCCTTGTGTCCCACCTTTTAAAGTATCTCCAAGTCAAACTACAGAATATAAAGTGACCATGGAAGGCGATGGATGTGTTTTCTTTGACAGTACCGTCATACATATTGTCGATTCTTGCGTATGGCCAGGCGATACTGATTTGAGTAAGGAAGTAGATCATTTTGATTTGCTCAATATTGGATTGGCACATGGAAGTACTGGTCCTTTTCGTCCCAACGCTTCTATCGTGTGGAGTGGACAATCGAGTCCCAATTGGATGGAAAGTACTCCAAACAGCAATATAAATTACAAACACATCGACGCAGATGGCAATGGTCTTATTGAGGATATGGACACCCTTGCCATTATTCAAAATTGGGGAGAAATACACAACTTGACAGAGGGCTTCGAGTCTCGTCATCCTGACCTGCCATTTGCCACGCTGACTTCAGGTGACGGAATTCCTTTTTATATAGAGGTAGATACTTTGGAAGAAAATGCAGTTTATAATTTGCCTGTCATTCTTGGGGAAGATGCTAATCCCGCAGAGGATGTTTATGGAATTGCCTTTAGTTTAGATTATGATCAAAGCGTGATTGTACCAGGAAGTGCTTTTTTGACTTTTGAAAATAGCTGGTTGGCCCCACAAACAGAGTTACTTTATATCCAAAGAGCGGATATTGCCAACGGTCGAATCGATATTGCCATGACACGAAGAGATGGTTTTAGTCAGGATGGATTTGGTCAGGTGGCTTCTTTTAATATTACCATTGAAGATGATATATTTTTTACCAGCACCCCCCAATCCGGTTTTGCAGGCGACGATCAGGAAATTATTTTTGACATCAAAGACGTAAGAATCATCAACCATAAAGAAGAAGAAATTCTGGCAGAAACAAAAATGACAAAGGGCACGATAAGCACTGACCTCAACGAAACTTGGTTGGAACAGCAAATTGAAATTTTCCCGAATCCCGCACAAACTGAATTTTGGGTTCGGTCGAAAGGAATCAAAATGGATTTATTGACTTTGTTTAATGCTGCCGGAGAAAAAATAATAGAATGGCAACCGAAAGCCGATACCTTAAAAGTGCCTTGCGGAGACTTGGCACAAGGCGTTTATTGGCTCAGAATTTCGACAGAAAAAGGAATAGCAATGGAACGCTTAATGATTGTTCATTAAAAAAATCAGATCTATGAAAAAGATACTTATTAACTCGCTGTTGGTACTTGGTTTATGTTTATGTACTGATGCTTTGACAACACCATTGCTTGCTCAAGATACCTATCGGGTTGCTGGAAGAATATTTACCACTACAGGTCATTTGATGCCCAATGTGGAAGTTACTTTGGTAGGGGATCAACAGATTTGGCTGGACACCACAGGTCTTGATGGTCAATATTCCTTTGCAGACCTTCCCGGACAAGAGGATTATCATTTGGAGTTTAAAAAAGAAGGTGATTTAGCGAATGGTGTTACCGCAGAAGATGCTCGCTTATTGTCCAATTATCTCTCTCTCTTACAGAAATTAAGCATCAATGGAATATTCGCTTCAGATGTCTCCGAATCCAATTCGATCTCTCCTTTAGACGCTGTTTTTATTCTTCGCTTGTCTGTTTTTGGCTTCGATGATGTTTTTAATCGCAACTGGCAATTTATTTATGCTTATGCAAATTTCAGTGAGACTAACCCTTGGTTTCCTTTACAAGAACTTCCTGTTCGACTCAATGTTTATACCCTTCCTCAACTCAGCCAACATTACGATAATATAGATTTCGTAGGCTCCAAAATGGGCGATGTCAATCAGAGCGCTGACCCTTTTTAGTAGGCGAGTGTTACGAGTGGGCGAATGTCGAATACCGCGAATGTTTAGTCCCATTCGTCCATTCGCCCACTCGCAACACTCCCTCCCTCTTACAACTTTTCAAAAATTTCCTCTAACCAATCTTTATTAGCAATGGGTTGAATCGTTTGCAATTGTTGACCAAGACTTTTGTATCTGCGATTGAAATTGGAACTGTCGAGAATCTGGGTGTTGGCACGCAGTTGATAAATTTTTCTGAGTAATTTCAACATATTATTATTGGCTGTTTTGCGGTATCCCGAAATCTGTCGGTTGCGCAAAAGGTACTTTCTGAAGGCTTCGATTAAGGCGAGCAAAGGTTCTGTTTCTCGCAATTCGTAAAAGCTTTTGAGTTGGATGGTTTTTGCACCAAGGTGATAAGAAGTGTCTGTAAATTCTACATTGTGGAGCAATTGAAGTGCTTGGGTGAAGTCTCTGCGAGCATGACACAAGGCGGCTAGATTATAAACAATGGCATTGTCTTTAGCTTCGGGCAAAAGGTAATCCTGATATTTGTGAATGAATTTTTCGGTCCAATCAAACTCCTGTAAACGAATGCCGGTAGTGACAATATTTTTAAAAGACCATTGAGTGAAAGAACCATTGAAAAATATTATTTTTCGATCCAACAATTCCTTGTACAGTTGAAGAATTTCCTGATAAAATTCACTTGTTCCGGAGTTGATTCGGATGATACAATAATTTAGGGCAAAGCTATAAATCGGCCAGAGTTCTTCTTTGGGAATTAATAGGTATTGTTCTTTCAGAATGGTTCTAACTTCGTGAAACGTTTGCTCTTTTTTGTGCAGCAACATTTGTAAAACTTTAAAATACAGATGCAGCGCAGGTTCTTTCTGTATTTCCTCATTGCCTTCTTCATACCAACGCAAAATATCTTCTATGTGATGACTTTGGTAACCTGCCTGAGCGACTAAATTTCTACTCGTCATTTCACAAGCAATCCGAAGTTTATTGATTTGATAAAATAAATCAAGGGCATCATTTTGTTTTTGAAAATGCCCTTCATTGATGCGCATCGCTCTTTGCAGCTGATAATGATCTTCCTCTTCTAACTGGTAATAAGTATCCAGGAAAAAATCATAACTGCGGTGAGGAGACTTGGCTTGTAATTGGCGATATGCCCGTAAATTTTTTTCTATGTGCCGATCCGCATCGCGTTTGGAAATGTGTTTTAACAAGTATTTCTTTTGTAAAAGTGGCTTTTGTTGGAAAATCTCCTGCGCCAGAAAAGCATATAGTAATTGCAATAAATCAGAGATGACATTATTGAATTTCAATTCCTGATAAGTCTCTTCTTCCTGGTAAATCTGGGTATAAACCTGTTGTTTGGATAGGTCAGCGGAATCAAAATCAGATCGAAATTGGTAAAGAAAATCACATAGGTTTTTTACTTTTTGATTCTTATTGTGATAGGGAGAATGGACAAATTCGCGAAACCGCCTCTGTTCTTTGGTCGATAAATGACCTAATAAATCAAAAAGTAAACTCTTCTGCATTTAGTATTTTCTATATTTTAAAAGCTATAATTATTGTAAATTAATGAATTTGACTCTTTTTTGAAAGAAATTTTTCTATAAATGAACAAATATGTACTTTTTTTTGCCTGATAATAGAAATACATTTGATATATAAAGGGGCTCGAATTAGAAGCACCTGAGTAAAACAGGCTAAAGCATGAAAAAAATATTCCTCCTTCTCACTACACTTTGCTTGACTACGCTGACAGTGCTGGCTCAAGGGGTACAAATTAATGGTACCGTCGATGATCCGTCTTGTCCAGGAGATTTGGATGGAAATATTTCTTTAATAGTTACGGGCGGACAAGCTCCGTATGCCTATTCTTGGTCTATCGGACAGACAACAAAAGATATTACAGGACTTGCGGCTGGTACTTATGCTGTTACAGTAACAGATGTCATGAGTGCCACCAATTCTGCTAATTTTACCCTGGCAGATCCTGCTCCATTATTTGGGGTTCTGGCTTCCGTAGATGCTATTTCTTGTAGTGGCAATGCTGATGGAGAGGTGACGGTGCAGGCGGCTGGAGGAAGCCCTCCTTATGATTATGGTTGGCCAATAGGAGTCAATGGCAATGGTCCAATGGCAACCAATCTGGTCGCTGATAATTATGTGGTCACCATTACGGATGCCAATTTGTGTGAATACGAATTAAATTTCTATGTAGACGAACCTTCTCCAATCGTCATTACCAAAACGCAGGTATATGAATGTGAATCCGGTACAGGCAATAATGGAGAAGTGACTATTTTCGCTACGGGAGGAACGCCTCCTTATCTTTACCGTTGGAGTGATGGCGCCAATACCAGCAATGCTTCCCGGAACGATTTGCCATATGGTGCTTACAGCATCACTGTAGAGGATACCAATAATTGTACTTCCATAGTAACAGGGCTCAATCTCTGTCATTCCAATATGGTTTTACCTGCCAACACCATTTTGTGTCAGTTTGGAGAAATAGAATTGCTAACTTTTGCTCCCGGTGATTTAGCTTATTCCTGGTCACCAACGACCGCATTGTCCTGTACGGATTGTAGTGCACCTATTGCCAGTCCTACTATCACGACTACCTATACCGTGAACATCTCTACCCCAAATGGAACTCAGTTTGAACATCAGGTAAACATCGTTGTAGATGAAAATTGTATCTGGCCGGGAGATATTGATTCTAGTGGTACTGTTAGTCATTTTGATTTGCTGCCAATAGGCTTGAAATTTGCTGCTACTGGCCCCACTCGTTATCTGGCATCGCCAGCTTGGACAGGACAAACCGCATTGCCTTGGCCCGAGGCCATCCCAGGAACCAATATTAACCTCAAGCATGTGGATGCCGATGGAAGTGGACTTATTGATGAAGCAGATATTGCCCCCTTGAATTTAAATTGGGAAGAGAACTTGAATTTTACAAATGACATTAGCCCTTATCCCAATATTCCATTGATTGATACTTTGCCATTTTTTGTTGAAGTCGATACGATGCAAGAAGGGGAAACGATAACCGTCCCTGTAATTTTAGGAGTAGAAGATTTACCTGGAATGGATATTTATGGAATCGCTTTTAGCATTGATTATGATTCTTCTTTGTTTGTACCAGGTACGGCTTTACTGACATTTGAGAATAGTTGGTTGGGAGAGGAAGGGGTAGATATGATTACGGTGCAAAGAGAATTTTCGATACCTGGCCGATTGGATGTTGCCATGATTCGAACGGATGGACAGAATACCGGAGGTTCAGGACAAATTGCCAGTTATACGATTACGGTAGAAGACGATATTCTTTTTACTGGACACAATGACCAAAAGAAATTGGTGAGTGCTGATGATTTAGAGATTAATTTTGCGATTAGCGATGTTCGACTCTTGAATAAAGATGGATTTCAAATGGAGCCTTATACCCCTGTGCAAACGGGGATTTTGACAGACCATGCAACTGGACGAAAAGAATTGCCTGTTTTTGAAGATTTGTTTCAGGTTTTTCCCAATCCAGTACAAAATAAATTATTGATTCATTCCAATACACTTCCTCTGGATCATTTTCAGCTGTATAATGCCGCTGGAGTCTTAGTTAATTCAACAAAAGTAGCAGGCGTTTTTCAAATAGAAACAGATGTTTCTCAAATGCCAAATGGGACTTATTGGATCAGATTGAGGAGTGAAGATCAGGTGTTTACCACTAAGGTGGTGGTGTTGCGATGAGTGGATTTTTCAAATAAGAAACTTGTAATTTAAACCATAGAGGAGAGGAAAGTAATTTTTAGTATTCAACAGAGAAATAGTAACGTTGAAAATTAAGTCCGAAGCTTCGGAATTATTTTTTAAACAGCACTAAAATGACTTGCAAATCGTTTTCTGTTGCCGCTTTAAATTGCTTTCCTTCTTTGGTTTTTTTAATTAACATTGGTACTAGGTACGTGAACGACCGTATATAAAAATCCCGAATTTTCGAAAGTCGAAAATTCGGGATGACTCCAGTTCATTATGTTAATAAATCGTTTTTTTATGAACTGCTAATCCATAGCACTTGTCAGCATTTTTTTACTGGCTACTATTTTGCCATTTTCAAATAAGGAGTATACGTAATATTGATTTGGAAGCAATGAAGAAACATCAAACTCAAATTCACCTTCTCCTTTCTCTCTTATCGTATGTTTGTAAACTTCAACACCCAGTACCGTATAAACAACAATTTCACAGGTTCCTAAACATTCCGGAACAAAGTATTTGATTACCGTTTTTTGAGCAGATGGATTGGGAAAATTCTGATAAAGTTTTGCTTTTGGAGCCTCCTCATACGCCTTATCTTTTAGGATCATCTGCTTTAACGCGGCTATATCAGATTTTAAATCATCGATTTCAGACTTTAGGTATTCATTTTCCTGTATCAACTCTTTTTGACTTTCCACTAAAACCGGTATAAACGCATTGTATTCAACACCATATCGTCCATTTTTATCTTTAATAACTGCATCAGGCATTACTTCCTCTACTTCTTGCGCAATAAAACCATAATGCAATCCATTATCAAGATTTGCTTCATTTGCATATTCCTCTGTCCAATTGTAGGTTTTTCCATGCAATTGAGTAATCAAAGAATTGGCATTTGAAATTTTAGAGATATTAGTCTTAAGTCTTTTATCTGAAGTGGCAAAAAGGCTGGTAAATCTTCCTATTCCATTCACATCTAGTTTTAATGTACCGGATGGAGGCGGCCCACCTCCTGTAAATGGAGGAGATCCAAGAGTATAACCAAATGGTCCGGTAGAAGCAATTCCAACACCCACTCCATCATCAAAAATTTGACTGCATATTAAATCTGTTGATCCACCCGTAGCTACTTTAGGTAGTAAATTTTGAGTGATACAACTGCTGTTTACATTACCCATTCCTCCTCCTTCTTTTTCTACCCATATTACATCACCATCTCTATCCAAAGATAAAACACCATCTGATTGATTAGCCACAGGAGGACTACTCATCGTTAAATCGGTAAATCTCAGTCCACTGGTAGAGGGTTGAATTGGAGTATAATCATTAACGGGGTTATTGGTTTGTAGATAAGAACTTATCTCCAATCGAGCTTCTAGTTGTCCACATGGGTTCTGAGATGTTTGTCCCATGTATATCTTACCATCAGCTATTTCAGGGACCTCTCCGCCGCCATCAAAATATAAATTGTAGTTATTCATATTCACTTCTCTATGCTCTTGAAAAAGACCTAAATCCCATCCACAACTACTTCCTAGCACAGCCGTATTTCCACCTATAACTGTCAGTCCTTGATCGGCATTTGTTATTGAGCCTAAAGTAGATGCATCCCTCCAAAAAACATTTCCTGCATTATCTTGAACCATCACCCTATTTAATAAATTGTTTGGACCCGTAATTCCTTCAAATCGAACTCCTCCGTTTGTATGAAATTGGGTAGTCGGTGACAAAGTACCGATACCTACATTGCCAGTATTTTCTATTCTCATTCTTTCAGCATATCCAGCAACAAATGACAAAGCAAAAAATGATGGAGTTCGGTCAATTCCGTTCATAATGTATTCTCCTCCACCATTTTGGAATCGCCCAAATACGATAGCTCTATCATTGTCCAGAAATATGTTTCCTCCATCTACATCAAGGTCAACCTGTACACCGGTAGAATTTGAGGTTATATGATCTGGGTTTATAACTAGTCCACCAGGGCCGATAGGGGCGCCGTTGGGAACATTACTAGAGGTTGTCCCAAGGGTACCCTGCCATTGAGCATGTAAACCACCTATTCCCAAAAGGAATGTAATGATCATTAAATTGATCTTTTTCATAATGTAAGTTTTAGATGATGCCTACTCTAAGCACTTTTCGGCAACCGTGTCGTACTCTGTTCACCAGGATAAGGTTTGGTTAGATTTTCCGAGTTTCTCTGGTTGGAAATTACTCGGTAGGAGTATGAATTGCTATCTACAATTCATAGTTGTGCACTCTCAGTGTATAGTTGAGTAGAAATCGGTTGGTTCTGTGTTTTCTTTTTTAGGATTAAAACAAAAAAAAGAAGGTGACAACCTTAAGTTATCACCTTCTTTTAAAAGAATTCTTTTTCGCTGAATTATTTCAACCCAAAAGTCTTCTTCAATTTTTTAACCATGTCGAGTTTTTCCCAAGTGAAAGTCTCCACAGATTTTTTCTTGGATTTTCCGTTTACACCAATCATAACCGTTTTCTTACCTGGCTTGCGACCCATGTGGCCATAAGCAGCTGTTTCAGAGAAGATCGGATTTTTCAATCCAAAACGTTTTACAATAGCAGCTGGACGCATGTCGAATAGTCCTTCCAATTTTTTGGCTAAAGCACCATCATTCATGTTTACTTTAGACGTACCATAAGTGTTTAGGTAAAGACCAACAGGCTTGGCAACTCCGATAGCATAAGCTACCTGTACCAAACATTGCTCGGCCAATCCGGCAGCAACGATGTTTTTAGCCATGTGGCGAGTTGCATAAGCTGCAGAGCGATCCACTTTAGAAGAATCTTTTCCAGAGAAAGCACCTCCACCGTGTGCGCCTTTTCCACCATAAGTATCTACGATGATTTTACGGCCAGTCAATCCAGTATCTCCGTGAGGTCCGCCGATAACGAATTTACCAGTTGGATTCACATATAGAGTGTATTTGCCATCAAATAATTTGCGTGCTTTTGCAGGCAATTTTTTCTTAACTCTTGGGATCAGGATTTTTTGAACATCTAATTTGATCTTTTTGAGCATTTTAGCTTCCGAATCAAAATCGTCATGCTGAGTAGATACTACGATTGCATCGATTCGTTGCGGTTTATTGTTATCACCATATTCAATGGTCACCTGAGATTTAGAATCAGGACGCAAGTACTTCATTACTTTACCTCCTTTGCGGATGGCAGCCAATTCCTCCAATAGCAAGTGAGAAATTTCTAAAGGCAACGGCATGTAGTTGGTTGTTTCATTGGTCGCATAACCAAACATCATCCCCTGATCTCCGGCACCTTGCTCATCTGCTTTTTTACCAACATCCACTCCCTGAGCGATATCCGCAGATTGCTCATGGATGGCAGACATTACACCACAAGAGTCAGCATCAAATTGGTATTCAGATTTGGTATAACCAATTTTTTTGATGACTTCTCTTACAGTACTTTGTACATCAACATAGGCTTTAGAACGAACTTCGCCAGATACAACGGCTAGTCCGGTGGTGACCAATGTTTCACAAGCTACTTTTGAATTAGGGTCTTGTGTAAGGAATGCATCAAGGATGGCGTCGGAAATTTGATCTGCGACTTTATCAGGATGTCCTTCGGATACAGATTCGGAAGTGAATAAATACGGCATTTGTTAGCTTTTTTTTATTTTAACATTAGGATTATTCGCGATATTGAAAAGACTGATAAATAATACTTTCCAAAATTTCGCACAAAGTTAGGTTTTCTTGGCGACTTAATAAATGTTTTCTGAGAAAAGAAATATTAAAGCACATTTAATAAAACAAAATTCGTCTATTTATTTAATCGTGCAACTCAACAGCGATACTGTTTTTTGCTCTCCTGGTACATGGGTGATGATAAAACCTTCCAGTTGGTCACCAATTTGAACAGCTCCTACACCTGCGGGAGTGCCCGTGTACAATAAGTCCCCCTGATGTAGTTTAAAATATTTGGAAACTTCTACAATCAATCGATCGAAAGAAAACAATAAGTCTTTGGTAAATCCTCGCTGCACTTCTTTGCCATTCTTGGTCAGGAAAAATTCAATTCCATCTGGTCCGAGTGTATCTTCCAAGGGAATAAACTCACTAATGCCTGCTGATCCGTCAAATCCTTTGGCCTTTTCCCAGGGATGTCCTTTTTCTTTACATTTATTCTGAATGTCTCTGGCTGTAAAATCAATTCCAAAAGCCACTTTAGAATAGTACTTGGAAGCAAATTCTTCCTGAACGTGGCGACCATTTTTATCAATTCTCAATACAATCTCCGCCTCATAATGCAAATCCTTTGTAAACTCCGGATAATAAAGCGGTTTATTATTAACGAGTAATGCAGAAGAGGGTTTCATAAAAATCAAAGGCTCTTTAGGAATCGGGTTATTAAGTTCCTTGGCATGGTCCGCATAATTTCTTCCGATACAAATGATTTTCATAATCTAAATTTAAGGTTCTTGTGCAACTTTAGTGATTTAATCCGGTTTTCGGTTTTACGGTATTTCGGTTCGCGGTTTTCGAATACCGTAAAACCGAAACACCGCAGACCGTAAAACCAATTCAAAAGTATCTCTACCTGTTTTGCCTATGAACCAAATTTAACATTACTCAAGCCCGTCAATTCTTTTACCTCCCGGATGGTTTCCTGTGCTCTTTTACGAATTTCAGCAGAAGAGGCTTTGATTTGATTTTTTACCTCTTTTTTATTGGCCAATAATGCTTGCTTTTTTTGAACAAAACCATGATTCAATTCTACTAAAGCATCGGCAACAGCTTCTTTCATATCAGAGTACTTCAATGTGCCGGCATCATAATCTGTTTTGAGCGAAGCAATGGCTTCTGTTTTTTCACAGGCCTTCAATAATTCAAAAAGATTTTTTATCCCATCGCTCATCTCTCCAGCAGGGGTGTCTCCGGTATCGGTTACTGCTGACCGAATCTGTTTGCGAATTCTTGCTTCTTCTCCAAATACACTGATGTAATGTTTTGCTCCGGCACTCTTACTCATTTTGCGCGATGGGTCGGCAGTTGAATTAATCTTAGGCGTTTCAGAATACAAAGATTCTGGCAGGATAAAATACTCTTTGCCTACCTGATTATTAAAACGCTGCGCAATATTTCTCGACAACTCCAAATGCTGCTCCTGATCTTTTCCAACAGGTACATAATCGGCCCGATAGATCAAAATATCCGCAGCCTGCAAAATAGGGTAGGAGAGTAAACCTGCAGAAATAAATCCACCAGCACTGCTTTCCGATTGCGAGCTTTTGTCTTTGAATTGAGTCATCCGCGTGAGTTGCCCGTAAGAGCAAAAGCAATTAAATATCCAGTTCAATTCTGTATGCTCGGGCACCAGCGATTGAATGAAAAGGTTGTTGGGTTCAACGCCAGTGGCCATCAGGTTGAACAAAATTTCCCAGGTATTCTCTCTTAATTTTTTTGGATTATAAGGCATGGTCATCGCGTGATAATCTACCACACCATAAATACAGTCGTAATTTTTCTGAAGATCAACCCAGTTTTTTACGGCGCCAAAATAGTTGCCAAAATGCATATCACCAGTTGGCTGAATACAGGAGAGTACTTGTTTTCTTTGTTCCATGATCTAATATTATTAATGTGCGAATGTGCGAATGTGTGAATGTTACGATTGTTTAGTTCCATTTGTCCCATTCACCCATTCCTCACCTTCCCGCAATTATAGAAATCTCGATATTTACAAACTTGGGCAGATTGGCTACTTCGACCAATTCGCGTGCAGGAGCAGTATCGTCATTGAAATATTCGGAGTAAACGGCGTTTATACGGCTATAAAGATTCATGTCTTTTACAAAAACAGAAGTCTTGATGATGTTTTCAAAGGTCAGATCTGCAGTGGTTAAAACAGCCTTTATGTTTTTCATAACCTGATGCGTTTCGGCTTCGATGTTGTCCATTACTAATTCGCCAGTAGCAGGATCAATGGCGATTTGACCAGATGCATAGAGCATGCCATTATATTCAATAGCTTGATTGTAAGGGCCAACTGGTGCAGGGGCATTAGGGGATTGAATGATTTTTTTCATTGGTGATTTTCAACTTTGGTTGTGTGTGGTTTAAACAGAAAAAGCCCCTCATTACAAAATGGGAGCTTTGCTGTTTCGAGAGAAGACCGAAAAAAGGATTCTAGTCTTCTATTTCTTCTTCGGCCTTAATGACCATTTGCCCCTTGTAGTACATGCTACCATCGACCCAGTGGGCGCGGTGATAGATATGTGCTTCGCCAGTGGTAGGGCAAGTAGCAATCTGTGGAGTAGTCGCCACTTTATGGGTACGACGTTTTCTTTTTCGCTGCTTAGAGATTTTACTCTTAGGATGTGCCATAATTAATAGTTTATGAGATAGTGATTTCCAAAAGGAATCAATTATCGTTGTTAAAATTCTTTTTCAATTCAGACCAGATGTCGCTACTTTCAGGTTCTTCTCCGGCTTCCTCAGCAGAGGGAATGGATTCTTCATTGTCCAGGTAATCCAGCATTTCGAAATCACAAGGAGGATTTTTATCCTCTTCGCATTCATAGACGGTGATCAGAGGAAGCGACAATACGATATTTTCGTAGATGAAAGCCGCTACATTTAATTCTGGTGTTTCCCAGGGAATGTAAACGACTTCGGCGTCCTCTTTTCGCTGCTCTGCGTATTTTACCAAAGTTTGATGCTTAACACCAATTGGCAATTGAATATTAGCCAGACAGCGATCACAATTCGTTGCGATTTTACCTTCAATATTAAAATCCAAAACCAGCATTTCTGGTCTTTTGTCAAGATTCAGGAAAGCTTTAAAGGTGCCTTCTTCGACAGGTGATCCTTCAAATTGACTAAAAAAAAGGCGGTCTAAATCAAATTCAAAGGAATGAATCCCTTGTTTTAGACCTTTTATCGGGATCGTAAAGCGTTTTAGAGCATCCATTGCTAAAGAAGTTCTGAAAATTGCGGGGCAAAGATACGTTTTTTTAGAGTAAAAGGGTAGTTAAAGTAAAGAAATTATTGGCTTATTTCTCTATCTGTTGCAGTAGCCAGTTTTTCTCAGCGACTTGCTCTGTTTGGCGGATTTCCAAGGCCAAATTAGCTAGTTTTTCCTTGTCGAGGTCTGAAATTTGTAGTTTTTTGCGCACAAAACGAATCAGGTTGAGATAATTGTTTTTGTGATAGCCGATGCCCTTTTGACGCTGGATGTATTTTTGAAAGCTGTCGAGTAGGTATTCGAGGGCGTAAAATTCCTGAAGTTCATAGTAGCAACGCAACAGCATGCGTCGGGTATCCAGATTATTCAAGACATCTTTGAACTCAATTTCTCGAAGGAGTTGCATGGCATTAGAGTAGTCACTTTTTTGGAAATAGAGATAGGCCAGGTTGTATTGCCAATATTGCTCTCTTTCTTTTATGGGTAAATGCTTCTTGAAGTTTTCAATAAAGTCTTTGACCCAGTCTTCTTCTTCCAAAGCAATTCCCAAGCGAGCTATGTTTTTGTAGGTGTGCCCCGACAGTACCTCATTCTCCAGCCAAACCTGGTTTTTCAATCCTGATTTATACAAATCAAAAGCTTCCCTAATGTAATTTCGGTCCCCTCGATTGAGTCGTTGAATACAATAATTGACAGCGAGTGTATAAATGTCCCGGATTTCCTGCGTAGAAAAAGAAGACCAATGCTGTTGAATTTCGACTTTTGTGTGGGAAAGTTCAGGCACCAAGCCGTACATTTTTTGCTACGAAACTGGATAGTTTGGCCAATGAAGAATGGTCTATAGATTGGGCAGTTAACGCAAGCAGTTCTATCGTTACCTGTGAAGGTCCTAATCAAGAGTATTATCTGGCTTATCCGGAAATAAACTCTCTCATTGATTCCACCGTTTCATCCGAGACCAAGATTACAAAGCTGGATAAAAATGGGAATATTCTTTTTACGAAAACATATCCAGGTTTAGTAGATACAACAGCAATTATTGGCCCCCAAAAAGCTATTGCCACGAGTGATGGTGGAGTCTTGGTTGGTCATTATAAAATTATGTCTTTGTCTGGAATTGTTCCTGGGGAGGTGCTACTTTTAAAAATTGATGGACAAGGAATAGAAGAATGGCGAAAGGAATATGATTTAATAGCTTCTCATGATCTTATTGAAGCAGATAATGGAGATTTTCTGATAGCAGGGGAGGTATGGGATCAGTTTATCCAACGAAGTACTCGGATTGGTTTATCATGATGAAAACGACGATTGCTTGCTAGATGCTGACGAACCTGGTTTGCTTGATTGGGTTGTTAAGTAAGCTGTCAGGAGGAAATAATTTAAATGTTTATGCCAAAACAGATAGCTTTGGCGCTTATTCTGTACCTGCTCAAGAAGGAGATTATTTGCTCAAAGTTTTTCCACCCTCTCCTTATTGAGATTCTTGTGAAGACGAATATCCAGTTACTTTTACTACCAATGATTTAGAAGTCGATACGATTGATATTCCTGTTCAGTCCATAGTGGATTGCCCTTACCTGGAAGTAAGTATGGGGGTAGGCGCATTGCGCCCTTGTTTCAACTAGATTCTATACCCGTAGGAGTTTGTGGTTCTTTTAGTATTCTCACTTTTCTGGATTGTGATGCAGCACTGGGTTTGACCTTTTATATCTACCCTGATTCTCTTTGTTTACCTTCTTCCAACTGGTCGGGAGCAAGTATCGAATTAGACGCAGTTTGCTATAATGGGGAAGTTATTTTTACCTTCGAGAATATAGGTTCCGCCAGCACGACTCAAGCTATTCAATATTTTGTAGTAGAAGATGACGTCATTTTATTGCAAGGCACTGTCGAACAGCTTTTGATGGGCGAAAAAAAATCCCTTTTTTATTTGTAAGAGGAAGTATACTATTTTCTCAAATCCTGCATCTTCTCCAACAACCATTCTTTTTCCACAATGATTTGTCGTTGAGTGATTTTTGAAATCAGCCGTTCGATCCTAGCAGGGTCTACTTCAGTTGATGGATTGATGATTTGTCGCATGGCATTGAAGAAATTTTTATTTCCTCGTCTGGGCAATTCAGGTAATTTTTCTTTAGAGAGGCGATAAATGAAAACTTTGAAAGCATCCATCTTGGATTCCAAAAGCGGACTGTCTTCTTCGAAATGTACTTTTATTTCCAGCCGTCGGGCCGCAATCTGATAATAGAGATCCTCATAATGATCAGCCAGATGATTGAGGGTATTGTCATAATCTTTTAACTCAAAAAAATAACTCGCCAGATTAAATTGATAAACTTCCTCGGGATGTTTTGATCCTACGATGCGATCTTTGTGATCTTGCAATAATTGAAAAACCCAGTCGAATTGTTTTTGTTTAAGACCAAGGGATACCATGTTTCGGATGGTGCTTGGCAAAAGACCATTTTTGTGATAAAGCAATCCATCTTTTAAATCTTCCTGATACAATTCTACGGTTCTTTGCAGGTATGCTGCTTTACCTTGGTTGTATTGATAAATACTAAAGTTTCGACAAATGGCTCGGAGGGCTTTGAGGTCACCCTTAGATAGACCTTCCCGATGTGCTTTGAGCAATACAAGTAGTTCGTTAAAAGATTCCGTGTCTTCCCGGTTCTGTAAAAAAGAAAAGGCTTTGAAGTAAGTTTCGATTAGCGGAATGTCCAGATAATTTTTGGCCGCCAAAGACCAATCGAGATCACTTTGCGTTTCCACCAGACTATGGGATTTATTGGTGGACAGGAGGCCGCAGGAATATTCCAGTTTTTTAGCCAAATAAAAAATATCTAGACTTCGAAGCGTCGTAGGCAAATTGAGGTCGTCTTTTCTTGTGGTGTGGAGACTTTGGTGTTCCGAAATTTCACTCTGTACAATAAACTCGTTGAAATAATGAATTTTGTCTTTCTGCTTATTATTATTCAGCGTTTTTTGAATGCGTTCTATATTTAAACGATACAATCGAGGTGTTTGTCGCTCCTGATAAAAATGAGCCAATAACAATAACTTTCTAACGTCCTCTTCTCTGGATTCCCAGGTTTGTTGAATGATGAAACGTTGGATATGATGGAACAGGGCACTCATTTTTTTTTCGAGCTTTCCTTTTATCATGGCGGTGCCAGGATATAATATTTGAAAGACTTTCTGTTTGTTGACCTCGCTTTCTTTAAAGTTGGAATGACAATCTTTTAAATAAGAGAACAGGCGAATTTCATCTTCTGAAATACCTTCTTTTTGGAAATAAGGAGAGTGAAGAAACAAACTCAAATGATGTAGTTCTTTCGGTGTAAAGGCTTTTATAGTTTCAAGAAGTTTGCTGTTATACATAGGTATGGGGTAGCGAGAAAATCTATTCTCCGGAAAAAATAACAAAAAACGTTCTTTTTCTTTCAAAAAAGAATTGATAAATTTCTTTCGCGTTTGTCCTCAAATTTAACCATAATTCTTACCATGAAAACATTAAAAAAGCAAATTGTTATTTTGGCCTTGTTTTTTGCCTCTAGTCTGGCAGCTCAACCTTTGATTCCTACTCCATATATTGTTTTGACAGATGAAAACCTTGAAGAGGTAGCCAAAAAAATTGTAGAAGACTACGGCTCTGGATCGAAAGATTTTGAAATGGCTGTTTACGATTTTCTACGCGATCAATTGGTAGGTTTGGAATCCATTAGCTCTGATTGCCGACACGTTGAACCTGCTATAGTAAATGCAGATTATGGCCAAAGTATTACTTTTGAGTGGAAGGCCAGCGTTACGGCGAGTGCAAATAAAGAACGTTATTTAGTCAATAATTTTAACCTCTTTACTGAAGATCGCGAACACAGAACCACCACAGAAAATCGACTGGTTTTTGAGCCACTTGCACCAGGGTTTTATATCTTTTCTTTTATTACGCACTGTTTTGACTCTGGTGGTATTAGTAATCCGGTGATTATAATTGCAGATAAAGATATTTTTTTACTGCCACCAATTTTAGCACTGGGAGCGACATCAAGGAATTCCATACCTTCAATTAGTCATTGGCAAGTCAGTCCGAATCCATTCAGACAGGAAATTGCAATCAATCTGGAATCTACCCAGCAACAGGAAATGAATATCTTGCTCTACAATATCAATGGCCGGATAATTCAAAAACTAGAGACCAGGACAAGTATTGATCCGCAAACTATTTTTCTGTCAACCGCTCATTTGCAAAGTGGTTTTTATACCCTGCTAATTCAAACAGCAGACCAGTGCCTACAGCAAAAATTAGTTAAGCTGTAAAGTAGTATTAAATACATACTCCTTTAAAAGTCTTTAGAGAAATGTCTGGCATTTATCTAAAGACTTTTTTTATTTTTTCCTTTCCGGAAAACTCCTATTCAATTGTTCTTTTTCCATTTGATAAAGTGCCACATCTTGAGTTTGAAATTCTTATTTTTTTTAACCCTCAATTTTGAAATTTATGAAAAATATCAAACATCTTTTAGTTTTGGTGGCTGCATTGTTTTTTAGTGCCAATGTGTTAATGGCTCAAACTACAACAACTGATATCAATTGTGATCAAGCATCTATAGTGGCACAATCTTGTGTAGGGGCATGTGATAATCCAGGATATCTTAGTTATGACCTAAATATTTGTGATGCTAAAGTAATTCAAATGTGTTTGAGTAATATTGCAACTAGCCTTTGTCCAACTCATAGAGCCATTGCATATATTTGGGTGGATGGACAATTGGTAGATCGGGGAGATATTACCCCACTAGGTTCTAATATTATCTTTAAAGCAGAATGTGGAAGTACAATTAAAGTAGCTGTTTATGCTTACGATCTTATTAGCGGGATTGCATGCGTCCAGTTGGGTAATTTGGATTTTGCACTTAAGCGTTAAGGTTTTTTAATTATTTCAAAAAGAACCCACTTACTCGATGAGTAAGTGGGTTCTCTTTTTAAAAGCAATATCAAATCATCTTTTCCGGTCGCACCCAGGCATCAAATTCTTTCTCTGTCAAATAGCCCAATTCAATCGCAGCTTCTTTCAACGTAGTTCCTTTCTTATGCGCGGTTTTGGCAATCGTTGCGGCTTTGTCATAACCAATATGGGTATTCAAAGCCGTTACCAGCATCAGCGAATTAAATAAATTCTGGTGAATGCGATCGTGGTTCGGTTCCAGTCCTTGCGCACAGTTTTTATCAAAACTTTTACAAGCTTCGCCAATCAATCGAGCAGATATCAGGAAGTTGAAAATCATCATGGGTTTGAATACATTGAGTTCAAATTGCCCGGTCATTCCACCTACATTGATGGCAACATCATTTCCGATAACCTGAGCCATCGCCATGGTCAGTGCTTCTGCTTGCGTTGGATTCACTTTTCCTGGCATAATAGAAGAACCCGGTTCGTTGGCCGGAATAGTCAACTCTCCGATTCCAGAGCGAGGGCCAGAAGCCAGCATGCGAATGTCATTGCCAATTTTCATCAAAGAAACGGCCACTGTTTTTAAGGCACCGTGTGCTTCAACAATGGCATCGTGTGCGGCCAATGCTTCAAATTTATTTTTGGCGGTAATAAAAGGCAGGCCAGTCAATTTAGCAATTTTTGCAGCTACGTTTTTAGAATAACCTTTAGGTGTGTTTAACCCGGTTCCGACAGCAGTGCCACCAAGTGCGAGTTCTGACAAATGTTTGAGGGAAAAACGAATGGCTTTGATGCCATGATCAATTTGGGATACATAACCAGAGAGTTCCTGCCCTACCGTCAAAGGAGTCGCATCCATGAAGTGGGTCCGACCGATTTTTACGACGTTTTTGTATTTTTTAGCTTTTTGATCCAGTGTGTTTTGTAATGCCTCCAAGCCGGGTAGAGTAACTTCCATGAGCATTTGGTAAGCAGCAATGTGCATGGCCGTTGGGAAGGTGTCATTGGAAGATTGAGATTTGTTGACATCATCGTTGGGGTGAAGGTATTTTTTTTCATCGTCGAGCTTACCCCCCTTAATGACATGGCCTCTATTGGCGATCACTTCGTTGACATTCATATTGCTCTGTGTTCCAGAACCTGTTTGCCATACCACTAGTGGAAATTGATCATCTAGCTTTCCTGCTAAAATTTCATCACATACTTTGCCAATCATTGTGGCTTTGGCTTTTGGCAATATGCCTAATTCGCTGTTGGTTTGCGCTGCCGCTTTTTTTAAATAAGCAAAAGCATAAATGATTTCTTTGGGCATTTGTTGTCCCCCGATTTCAAAGTTTTGCTTGGAGCGCTGAGTCTGTGCAGCCCAGTATTTATCAGCAGGTACTTTGATGGTTCCGATGCTGTCTTTTTCTTTCCGGTATTTCATATGTCTAGTTTTATTTCATTTAAAATCATATGGACGTTTCCTATGAGAAGGGTGTTTTTTTAATGATGCGCAAATATAAGAAATTGAGAATGATAAATGACGTTGTGCGTAGGAAGAAAAACTTCGGAAAAATATTTTCAAACTTTATTATCTTTGAAGCGTTGAATTATTGAACGGAGCATTTTGCTTCTTGGATGAAACACACTTTTTCCATAATTTTTTAAAAAAACAAACATGGCATTCAAACTTCCAGAACTACCTTATGCTTACAATGCATTGCAACCTCATATTGACAAACGTACGATGACGATTCATCATACCAAGCATCATAATGGTTATACCAATAAACTTAATGCAGCTATTGCCGGTACTCCATTGGCAAAAATGAAAATTGAAGAAATTCTAAAAAAAGCTTCCAAGCATGGAGCAGGAGTAAGAAATAATGGTGGCGGTTTTTACAACCACTCTTTATTTTGGAAAGTGATGTCTCCAGATGGTGGAGGCCAACCTAAAGCAAACAGCAAACTGGGTAAAGCGATGGCAGCTTCTTTTAAAAGTTACGATGATTTTAAAGCACAATTTAGTGCTGCTGCCGGAACTCGTTTTGGTTCTGGTTGGGCTTGGTTGTGTGTAGGTCGGGGTGGAAAACTTTTTGTGACTTCTACACCTAATCAGGATAATCCTTTAATGGATTGTGCAGAGAAAAAAGGAACGCCGATTTTAGGATTAGATGTATGGGAACATGCTTATTACCTAAAATATCAAAACAAACGTCCAGACTACGTTGGTGCTTTTTTCAATGTAATCAATTGGGGCGAAGTTGCTAAATTGTACAGTAAAGCAACTAGAAAGCCTGCTGCCAAAAAGAAAAAATAAATTCTCAAAAATTATAGAGATACAACGGATTGTCAAAGAACCTGGCAATCCGTTTTTTTTTGTTCAATTGCCCTTCTTTTGATTTATGAATGGCTCTGATTCCTGTTGTTTATCTCCTCTTTTCCATCTTTTGTCGCTCTTTTGCCTATCAGCTATTGATTTGATGAGGAAAAATATCTATTTTTAAGTAATTAACTTTCAGTAAGTTAGGTCTCGGTACCTGATTTACAATTAATTACATGAATTTTTACCGATAATTATCCCGATCCCGTACCCCACGAAACAAAACAACTGACTGAAACGTTAGATTAGAAAGAAACCTAATTACAACAGTTAAAATCCCGAATCATGATCATTTTATGCATTTTTTTGCTAGCACTTAGCCTGTTCAGTTATGAACTTTTATCTGAGGCTTAATTAGCAAAATTCAATAAAACAAAAAAGGCTTTCGATTTTATAATCGAAAGCCTTTTTTCGTTGGTTTTTATCTTATTGTTTAACTGATTCATACATTTCTTCTACTTGCTCCAGATTAAATATACCTGACATTCCGGTTTGGAATATGATCTCTTGATCTCCCATAATTTGGATAAAGCGGAAACTGTAATTCGGCATAGAGTCAATTTTATTTTCAAAAATAAAACCTTGATCTTCTTCGCGGACAATCTTCGAAAAGTAAGGAGTGTTTTTTACGGTATTCAACTGCTCCGTTTTGATCTTTGGCACATCGATGCTAATTGCTTTGGAAGCAAAAATCTGGATGGAATAATCCTCTCCTGCATTCACAGAAATATCCTTAAAAATACCCATGTCGCTGGTTTTTACCTGAGCACTGTCAGGTGCCTGGATGGTAATAGGCAAACCATATTGGAGTAGACTTAACGGTTTTTTAGCAGCCTCTTTGCTACAGGAAAAACACAAGAGCAGCATTAGGAAAGCAATTCCGTATTTCATATTTGATGTTAATTTAGTGTTTGTTATTCTGCAAATGTTGCGAATAAAAAGCGCATTGCCAAACATTCTTTCATAAACTTCTTGCGATTTAGTAGTGTTTAAAAAATAAAGTTTTCTTTAGGGTTTTACTGTCGTGAATCTTTGATTTCCATTTTTAAAGAGATTTACTTCGTGAACCTCCCTTGCCGGTTTCACTTCTTACAATCGTTTAGTTCGGTGGAACCTCATGATCCTTCTTCGGCGGATTCACGTACTTTAAGATTGGAAAACAGAAACCGTAAGGTTCACGCAAGTAAAACTTATTTTTTTAACCTTGCTAAATACCCAAAATTAGGAGGCAATCAGACAAAAAAATCCCTCTCCGCAGTACGAAGAGGGATTTATCATTGAATTGGATTCGTAATTAGGCTGTGTTGAAATGAAATAAAAATCTTTTTTAATATTTCACTTCGGGCCTTTACTGTATTCTCAAAAAGTCGTTTCCAGAATTAGTGGCGTGGATTGTTCCATACTTAGTGCTGTTAGCTCTTTTTAGCTTTGATGGAACAACCCACGGCTTTGGTAGTACTCGGATCAGGATCTTTGCCATTTTCCAATGCCTCAATGGCATTTTCCAGATACTTCTCACTCACCGCAGCAGCATCTCTCGCATTATTGTCGATGGCTCCGATGTAGCGTACTACAAGGTCTTTGTCTAATAGAAATACGTGTGGCGTTTTGGTCGCGCCGTATTGGGGATATATTTTTTGTTGCTCATCAAAGAGATAAATAAAAGGGAAATTCTTTTCTTTGGCGCGGGTTTTCATGCCTTCAAAACTATCATCTGGTTCCACCGCAGGATCATTCGGGTTAATAGCAATTACAGGATAACCTTTGGTAGCATAAGTATTATGAAAATCAATGAGGCGATCTTCATACATCACGGCGTAAGGACAATGATTACAAGTGAAGGTAACGACATAGCCTTTTATATCTGTCATTTCTCCCAGAGAATGATCTTTATCATCTACTCCTTTTAAGGAAAAATCAGTAGCGACATCTCCGATTTGATAACCGTTGAGTGTATTGCCTTCATTGGCCACTTTTACTGCTTTTACTCCAGGCGATTGATTGATTGTTTTACCTTCTTCTTCTCCGATGATGTTTGTTACCTCTTCCTGTGTATTTTCTGTTTCGGCAGTGCTGGAAGAACAAGCATTAAATACAAGTGCAAAAAGTGCCACAAAACTTACTATTCCAAAAATCTTTTTCATTAGTTTATTTTTAATTTATTACTAAAGGTTTGACAATTTCATTTAGTTCTTCATAGCTCTCGAAAGACTGTTCGCGAAATTCCCTGGTGTTTTTATTGTATACCAGCGTAGCAGGTAGAGAACCACTCCATTTGGGATGCACCTTATCAATCCAGGAATTCGCATCAGCGTCATTGAGTACCCATACTTCGGATTCCAGTTGGTGTTTTTGAATAAAAGGGATCAACTTTTTTTCTATCTGCTGTGGAAAATCGAGACTGATCAAAATAACTTTGAATTTTTCATTGCGATAATCCTCCCATAATTTTTCAAAATAAGGAAGTTCTGCCACGCAGGGTTTACACCAGGTTGCCCAAAAATTGATGACATAAGTGCTATCGTTTTCAAAGTGCAAGAGGTGTTCCAGGCCAGCAAAATCATGCATTGGAACTTTTAAAGACTGGGAGGCTTGATTGGCAGATGGTAAATTAGTTTTTATCTCTGCGGTAGAAGGAGCTTCCAGTTCACGGTTATTTTCTTGTTTATTGGTGCTGCCGCATGCGATGCTGAAAATTAGCAATACATACAACAAGTAACAGTTGTTTCGTTTGATCATTTGCTTTTTTAGATGAAAGAAGGAGGAGAAGCGTTGCGTGGAGGGGGGGATTTTAACATTTGGGATGAAAAAACAAAAAAACTCCTTCAAGAGCTTGAAGGAGTTTTTACATATAGATAGAGCTTGAAAGGAGGTCTATTCTTCTGCTTTTCCCCCTTTGTGATAAACCGAATAAATATAAACAGGGATTTTTAATTCTCCTAAACGCCGATAAATAAGCTGCTTCACTTCTTCCCAGTCCAAATGGCCATATCCTGTAGCCAACTTAGGCAATGCTAAACTCTTGATGTTTTCGGCTTTAATGATTTTGACCAATTCTTTTAAAGTGTGATTGACGTTGGATAAGGTGGCATGACCAGGATGCCCTTTAGCACTTTTGGCTGCTTCCTGAGTTAAGAGATTAACAATTTTGACGCCACCTACGCCACCCCAAACCCAGGCTTTCCCCGGAGCAGGATTTTCCAACCGACAGAAATGCCGGAAATCTTTGACCATAGAAGGATAATTTTCTCTTAGACTTAAGGCCAAGCCTCGGTCAAAATGATCATTGGGTGCCACTCCGTGGGCAATAGCCTGGGCTTTGGACAATAGGATGTCGCCTTGAACTTCTTTTATCATGATAGTATTTTATGCTGTGAAGTAGTTTTTAAACAACTTCTGCGGTATAATTTTTTTTAAGATCACTTTTAGTTAAAATGCCGATTAGCTTTTTCTGGTAGACAATTGGTAAACCACTTAAATCATTTTCTTTCATAGTCTTTTGAACCAATTCAATGGTTTCATGAGCTGGCATTGTAATGAGTTGGGTGAGCATAATGTCTTTTGCAAAAAAAACATCGGACGGTTTTTCTTTTGCGAGGCGATCCATCATTCCATCGGTGATTAAGCCGACGAGGTTGCCTTTTAAATCTTCAACCGGGAGGTGATGGATATTATTCCATTCCAGTATGCTCTGCACCAATTCAAGACTGTCATTTTCATTGACAGAATAAATATCCGTACTCATCAATTGTTCTACCGTTGGACTTTGTTTGGGGAAGGCATAAATTTCTGAACCAATATTATCCCATTGATGAACAGGCAAATTGCTTTTTTGAAACAGAAGCATCTGTCGAACCAATTCTTTTTGGGCAATGGATTCTCCGTGGCGTTTACTTAGTGTTCTAAAATTCTTGACCATCCAGTCAGCTCCCGTAATTTCTGCCTCTACTCTTTGTTCAAAAACGGAAAGGTATTTTTCGAGATCATTATTTGCTACCTCGCAACTTTGAAGCCCTTCCCTGGCCATTGGAAGTAGTTTTTCCAGGATTAATTCTTTTGCTGGAATGTTTTTTCCATACCACTGAAATACCGTATTCAATCCAGTGCGTGCAGCTTTTATAAAATTATTTTTGCTGGCTCGGAAATCTTGTTGCTTCCAAAATTCCACTCCGCCTTCTGGTTCGCTATTCATCAAGCCGATCCAAAAAGCAAAATTAGCCATCTCATCAATAACACTTGGACCACTGGGCAAATAGCGGCATTCGATGCGAAGATGTGGCTTTTGACCAGAGAAACCATAACATAGTCTGTTCCAGGTATAGGTCGTTCCATTGTGTAGGCGAATAGCGCGTAAATCAGGATTCTCTCCTTTTGCCAATATTGATCTGGCATCTTGAAAATCATCAGAAGTGACCAACAGCGGAAATCGCATCAGGTCTTGTTTCCAAAGCTCTGCTGCGGATTTTTCCAGCCATTTATTTCCAAAATAAACGCGAGGTAGTTTTTTTCTTAGACTTTTTTGCGCACTGCGCGTATCAAGGCTTTGCTTAAATAATGCAATCCGGGTTTCTGCCCACAATTCGCTGCCCATCAGTATTGGAGAGTTGACACAGGCCGACAAGGTTGGTCCGGCGATCATCTGAGACCAATTGTGCTGATTGACAAATTCCTCTGCTTTAATTTGTAAGTGCAATTGGAAACTCGTATTACAGGCTTCAAACAAAACAGAATCCAGAGACCTGATCAGCTCGTCGACCCCTTGAAGATGAATTTCAAAGTTGGTTCCACGGAGGTCTAGTAGAGTTTTGCTCAAGGTTTGATAACGCTGGATGGGCGTCATTTTATCAAATTGTAAATGCCGATATTTTAGAGTGGGAAGTATACCTGCGAGTAGAAGTCGAGATTGAAAATGGTCTGCTTCTTTTGCCCCTTTTTCTAATAAATGGAGCAGTGCATTTTCCATTTTAGAGAAGCAAACACCAGAGAGAACTTCAGGGTCAAGGTTGATTTCTAAATTGAATAGTGCTAATTCATTGGTGTAGTGTTCGTCATCAACAGCGTCGAGAATAGATAGTGCTGTGACGGCAGGGTCATTGTATTGATCAACGATGCAGATTTCTTGTTCTGCTCCAATTTTTAATGGCCCCGAATCGAAGACTTCTTCTTGCAACATGGTTTCGAAAGTCTGGATGTCATTAATCGCAGCTTGATACATTTTTCTTCGATCCTGCGCATCGTTAATTTTACGGACTCTGAAATCTCCCATGAGTTAGTTATTGTCTTTGAAGAAATATTCAAGTATATCTAATGGAGTAACAATTCCGACGAGTAGGCCTTTAGCCACGACTGGGAGTGCTCTAAATTTATTTTTTCGAAAAATTTGATAAGCTTGTTGGATAGAATCAGTAGGTTGTAATTCTACTACATCTTTGGTCATTACTTCGCAAGCACGAATAGATTCAAACAAAGCTTGTGTATATTCTTCTTTTTTAGGTTGACGAAAAAAAGAAGCTCCAATTTTTAGCCTATCAATGTCAGTTTGACTGATGATTCCTGCCAAAGTACCTTCATCATCTACAATTGGCAAATGATGAAAATTTTTAGTTTTAAAAATTTGCGCTACCTGAACGAGATTCTCATTTCTGTTGACAGTGATCAAGTCGGTAGTCATTATTTCTTTGACGGGTAACTGAAGCATAATGATTGTTTGTTGCTTCAAGATAAACCATGTCGTGGGTTTAATAAATGACAATAGTCAACGGAGAGCATGATAAAGGTCATTCTAAACGAATAATTGATCAACACTTACGAATACTAATTCATTGGGCGATTAGAAAGAAAAACTGCGATATTGTAGAAAAAAAGAAAATGAAAAATTTATTTCTACTTTCCTTGGCTCTTTTCCTTTTTGCGTACCCTGCTCGGGCAGACCTTGGGAGCTGTATTATTTATCAAGCTAAATTTTATCTTAAAGATGGTCGCCTTTTTAATGCCAGTTTTGAAGTGGCGGGAGATGGGCCATGTTCTTGGCTGGACGAAAATGGTACCAATGAATATTGTAGTGATGAGGGAATTTTCACCCTGTTTAAAAAAATCCAAAAAGAAAGAAGTTATGACAATAAGATGGATGGCGGGACTCAGGCTATTGAAGACTTTGGTAAAGTTTTACTCTATAAAAAGTTTCACTATGTTGTCCCGAAAGGAATGAAAAAAAAGCAATCCGATTATTCTTATTCCGAAACTTTTGGTTTCGTTCTGCCAGAAGATCTGGTATATGTTGATTCCAGTGAAATTGCGCAAGTCATTTTTTGGCAGGCGGAATATTCTTCTCGCAGTTGGTTGACTTCAGAAATAATAGTGGGCACTTCAGGGATGTTAGACACCTTGCAAAACCAGCAATACTGGAACGATGTGGTCGTTGACTTAGAAACGAATGGCAAAGACAGCATCGCCTTTTCCGAAGATACGATGTGGGGATATCGCCTGATCAATTATTCTTCCAAAAACAACATGGAAGAATTGAAACGATTGGCCAGATTGAAATTTCCGAATCAAATAGAAAAACGAATTTGGGAGCAGTTTCGAGAAGAAAGAGCTGTTCAGAGGTATGAGAATTTTCCAGATGATTTGAGGCGCCTTGGTTTGGAAATGATTGAGCGGAAATATCAGCAAATAAGGTATTGGTTTTGGAAAAGGGGAGTGATGATGGTACGGATTAATGGCACTTGTTAATCGAAAATCTATTCTACCCGATAAACCCAAAAGCGTTCATTCTCCGCAATTACGGGGAAATCTAAAACAGAAATTCCTCGTTCTTTCGGTATCAACAAATGATCAAAACGGCCTGCGCTCAAAGCTCGCCATTCTGCTTCGTTCCGTGTATTGAATTGGACCATCGACAAATTATTTAAATCTGCTCCGGCTCTCCGATTCCGAATGTCCACACCATAAATTTCCTTTACCCGTTGATACCAAACTGGCAAAGCGTCTTTCCGATGTACCATTGTTTTATAATCAATATAACAACTTCGCTGACTGTGAAATTTAAAAGCCGTCTCCATTATGGGAATCACGAAAGTGGCATTTGTTGGAGTTTTTTCCTGAACTTGTTGTGCAATGCTAACGGAAGCAGTGCGGGTGATCTGCCAGGGAAAATGATAGGGTCTGTTTTGAAAAAGAGAAAAAGGCGCGGCCATTCCGATAATTGCCACAACCGTCAGTATGACTAAACCCAGAGGAGCAATTTTTTTAAAGAAAGCATTTTGGAAAAAAGAAAAATTACTTTCTATTGAGGCGAGTACAGCGATGATGGAAAAGGCTTTTAACCAGATCGTACTTTTAAACCATTGAGCCGTGAGCAGAGTTGTACTTTTTAAGACTTCAATACCCAAAGTGTAAATGGCGCAACCCAATAAGGCAAGGAGGAAAAAAGTAAAAACTTGCTTCTCTTTTTTCCAAAAATAAAAACCACCGAAAGCAAATAAAGGTAGCAGCAGTAAGTACGAACGGACAGGATAATAAGAAGGGAAATAATGATGAGGTACCCGAAATTCCATGATCTCAAAAAGTAAATTCGGGGCAATGTTTCCCTTGTCAAAATTTAATTTTAGAAACAGTACCCATGCTCCCGCACTTGCCATAAATGCCAATAATAAAGCCCCCATTTTTTTCCAGGAAATGTTATCGCGCTGACTTATTTTTTCAAAAAATAAAACGCCTCCTAAGATTAAAAACAACTGCGCTCCTGCCACCGGATGAAAAAATGTACATAGGATCATCGTCGCAATACTCCATCTATATTTTGCACACAAAAAATAATACAAAGCCCAAGCTCCAATTGATTTGGCGAGTAAACTGGGAATAAAAGTATTATAGTACAATTCGTTTCCCCCTAAATTAATTCCGTACAAGGGTGGCAAAAAAAGAAGCAACAGCACTCCCCATTTCATCGCTTCGGATCGGATAAAAAGATGGCTTATTCTGTAAATACCCGCAAATAAAACCAAGGAACACAACAAATGCAAAAGACTACAAATCCAGGGCAAAGTGAATCCGGCAAAGGATAACAGTTTGGAAAAAAAATACCGTTCATTGGGAATGGCCTGACTGATGTATTGCACATAAAAATCGGAAGAATAGAGGCTGGAATCCCCAAGAAACAAGGCATAAGGCAAAACTTCTACTTGATCATCTGTACCAAAAACATAGCCATTGATCGCCAGGACAATAACGTAAATGGGAAAGAGGGGCAGCAATTTTTTCCAGGAAAAAGAGGACTCAGCTTGAGGCATGGTAAGAATAAGTCAATTAACCTTATAACCAATCCCCATTCGGGTCAATTCTGCTACAAAATCATTATCTGCCTTGACTTTATGTGCGGTGGAATAGGTATTCAAGCTCGTTTTATTGGTTCGATCAAGGAAAGTCATTCTGAGTTTGTGTTTCCCTTTACTGGTTTTGCACAAGGCATCAATTTCATTGATTAAAGTATCAGAAAGCAAATCAATCGGCAACTTTAGGGTAATTGATTCTGTCATCTCTGCGGCAATGTCTTCCAGCATTTTTACCTCCAGCAATTTGAGTTGATACTCATCACTGTTATAGCGTTTTTGATATTGGCCTTTGATAAAAACCACATGCCCGGTTTGTAGCATATTGCTAAATTGAGCATAGTCGCTACTGAATAAAGGGAATTCCAGCATGCCGTGATAATCCGCTAAAGTAAACAATCCCCAGCCCGTACCTTTTTTACTAATTCGGTGATTGGCGGTAGAAATAATTCCTGCGAGGTGGATCTTTTGTCCTTTGAATTGCTGAATGCGATCCAGAGAGCAGGTCGTGAAATTTTCTACTTCCAGTTTGTAATCATCTAAGGGATGACCACTAATGTAAATGCCGGTTACCTCCCGTTCTTTACTCAGTTTTTCCAAAAGACTCCACTTTACTTTTTCTGGCAGTCTGGGTTCAGGAATCATGGCATCTTCTGAGTCGCCAAAAAGCGAATTGGCGGCCTGTGATTTTTGAGACTGATAAGCATTGCCATAACGGAGCAGGTGCTCCATAAAGGTGTCGTATTTTTCGGAAGGGGCAAAATAGGTGGCTCGGTTGAGTTTCTCAAAGCGATCCAAACCGCCTCCGAGAATCAGACTTTCCATTACTCGTTTGTTGAATGCACTCAGACTAAGTCTTTGCATGGTATCAAAAATATTCGCAAAAGGACCATTTTGACGTTCTGCCAAAATAGCTTCTACCGGACCTTCGCCAACTCCTTTTAAAGCTGAAAGACCAAAGCGAATATCACCATCTTTGTTGACCGTAAAATCGGAGACACTTTCATTGATGTCGGGGCCAAGTACGGTCGTATTCATTCGGTTGCATTCTCGCAAAAAGAAAGTGAGCTTGGTAATGTCATTCTTATTGTGAGTGAGTACCGAGGCCATAAATTCTGCGGGATAATGGGCTTTGAGGTAAGCCGTTTGAAAAGCAACAAAAGCATAACAAGTAGAGTGTGATTTGTTGAAAGCATAAGAGGCAAAAGCTTCCCAGTCTTTCCACACTTTATCCAATACGTCTTTGGGGTGTCCGTTTTTCTCTCCGCCTTCCAAAAATTTGGGATACATCTGATCAATGAGTGCTTTCTTTTTCTTACCCATTGCTTTACGCAACATATCTGCCTCCCCCTTGGAAAAACCGGCTAGTTTTTGCGACAACAACATCACCTGCTCCTGATATACGGTAATACCATAAGTCTCCTTTAGGTATTCTTCCATAGCTGGAAGATCGTAAGTGATGGGTTCGCGACCGTGTTTTCTGGCAATGAAATTTGGAATGTACTCCAATGGGCCAGGGCGATACAAGGCATTCATAGCAATCAAATCTTCAAAAGCTGTAGGTGCCAATTCTTTCATGTATTTCTGCATTCCGGAACTCTCGTACTGGAAGATTCCAACCGTCTCTCCTCGCTGAAACAATTCATAAGTTTTTTCATCTTCCAGAGGAATAGAATCGGGATCGATGTCGACACCATGTCCTTCCTTAATCATTCGAATAGCATCGCGGATAATGGTGAGGGTTTTAAGACCCAAAAAATCCATTTTCAAAAGTCCCGCTGTTTCTGCCACACTGTTGTCAAATTGAGACACCAGCATATTCGAATCTTTGTCTTTCTTGACTGGAACAAATTTGGTAATCTCGTCTGGTGTGATCACTACTCCACAGGCATGGATTCCCGTATTCCGAATAGAACCTTCGAGCTTCATGGCGGTGCGGATCATTTGACCAATATCATCATCGGCAACTGCGAGTGCGCGAAACTGATAAGCTCTATCGACATCTTCGGAGTTCATTTCCGATTTTAGTTTTGGGTCAATATCCTTTTGCGGCAATACTTTTTTCAGGCTGGCTTTTAGGTGGGTGGGGAAAATTTTGGCTACCCGATCTACATCAGGAAGCGGAATATTCATGACCCGGCCTACATCGCGCAGAGAAGACTTAGCCGCCATAGTACCATAGGTAATGATTTGAGCCACCTGGTTTTGACCATATTTGTCAATGACATAATCGATTACTTTGGCGCGGCCTTCATCATCAAAATCAATATCAATATCGGGCATCGACACCCGCTCCGGATTGAGGAATCGCTCAAATAGTAAGTCGTATTTAATAGGATCGACGTTGGTAATTCCCACACAATAAGCAACTGCTGATCCGGCTGCTGATCCACGGCCTGGCCCTACCGCTACTCCCATTTGTCGGGCAGTGGTAGTGAAATCCTGAACAATAAGGAAATAGCCCGGATAACCCGATTGGCGAATAACTTCTAGTTCAAAGTTGAGTCGTTCTTCAATATTTGGGGTGATGGTTCCGTATCGCCTTTTGGCGCCCACATATGTGAGGTGCCGAAGGTAATCATCCTGTGTTTTAAATTTTTCAGGTAATGGGAAATTAGGAAGTAGTACATCTCTCGCTAATTCCAGGTTGTCAATTTTAGAATAAATCTCCTGAGTATTGTCAATGGCAAAAGGAACGTCGTTGAACAATTGATTCATTTCCACCTGAGTTTTAAAATAGAAATCAGAACTTGGAAACTTGAATCGTTTGGTATCTTCTTTCAGACTATTGGTATTTACACAGAGCAGGAAGTCATGTGGTTCCCAATCTTCCTCTTCCACATAGTGGGAATCATTGGTGGCAATGACTTTGATGTTGTATTTTTCGGCGAAGCGCATCAATTGCTGGTTGATGTCTTCCTGACTGATGCCCAGTCCATCAATATTTTCGAGCCCAGTATGTCTTTGTATTTCGATGTAAAAATCTTCCCCAAATAAATCCAGCCACCATTTGACGAGTTCTTCTGCTTTGTCCAGTTGCCCATGCATAATTGCCTGTGGAATCTCTGCTCCGATGCAGCAACTGGTAGCAATAAGCCCTTCATGGTATTTGACCAATATCTCTTTGTCGATTCTGGGAAATTTGCTGTAGAGCCCTTCCATGAATCCAAGTGAGCAAAGCTTTGATAAATTTTCGTATCCCCTTTGATCTTTGGCGAGCAGCAATTGGTGAAAACGTTTGTCTTTTTCCCCTGCACTTTTTTTGAAGCTCTGAATGTGCCGATCAGCCACCATATAAAATTCACAGCCAACAATAGGTTTAATGTCCCGCTTATTGGCTTCGGCCACAAATTTAAAAGCACCAAACATATTTCCATGATCCGTCAATGCAACGCCTTTTTGACCATCGGCCTTGGCTTTGTCCATCATGGTAGCGATATCGGAGGCACCATCGAGGAGAGAATATTGAGTGTGACAATGGAGGTGAAGAAAATCTGGCATAAGGATATTATTGGCTTAACCCGATTGACGGAACCGGGAGCGATTCAGTAAAATGATAAATAGAACTCTATTGAAATCAACAATAGAGGGCATCAGATAGTTTGGTCGTTTTGGAAATTCGCGATATAAAAATCATTTGTGATTCTTTGCATGGCGTATTTCTGGATCCGCTGTTTTAGAAGTGTAATTTTCCCGTCATCGAAGTTTTCTCATTTTGATTTTCGGGAAATTGGAAGGGGATCCCTTCTGTTGCGAAGATAGGGAAAAGGAGGGAGAAAATGGAATGATTTTACTGAAGTAGTGTGGAAAAAATAACAGAAAAAATACGAGAAAGTGAAAGCTCTGATAAAAAAATTATATATTTAATTTAATAAAAAAGCTCTACCGAAGCAGAGCTCAAGGTCTTAGACCTGCGGCAATTTAGCCTTATTGTGATAAGATTAGAAATATCGAATTATTGGTATCAAATATATGGATTTTTATTTTAGAAACAAACAAAATACAAATTTATGAATCGTATTTTAGGTATTGATTTAGGAACGACTTCTATCGGCTGGGCAATTATTGATGAAAAGAGGGAAGAAATTTTGGGAATGGGTAGCCGAATATTTCCGGTAGGTGTAGTAGATATGGGGAAAGGAGAGAAAGAAAAATCCAGGAATGCCAGTCGAAATGACGCACGAAGTGTTCGGAAACAAATATTTAGGAGGAAATTGCGCAAGCAAATCCTATTGAAAGTTTTGCAAGAGCACAAGATGGCACCGGAGTCAATGGAAGATAATAAAGCTTGGTTTATAGAGAATAAGGTCTGGTTTAAAATGAATCCTTATGAATTGAGAAACCAAGCGGTCAATGAGAAAGTAAGCCTGCTTGAATTAGGAAGAATATTTTACCATATGGCTCAGCGTCGCGGTTTTCAGAGCAATAGCAGAAGTGCAGCGATGAATGAAAAAAGCAAGATTTTTGAACCAAAAGATGGTAAAACAGGGATTACTGAAACCCAGGAACTATTGAAAGAGAAAACTTTGGGAACTTATCTGCATAGTCTATCTCCAGAAGAAAATAAACCTTTTAAGCAGGGACAAACAAGAATCAGGAATCGCTATACGACTCGTCAAATGTATATGGATGAGTTTAAAGTTATTTGGAAAAAACAATCTTCTTTTTACTCGGAATTGACAGAGGAATTAAGAATTAATATTGGCGGACAAAAGAAAGACGATGATGTAAAAGACGGCATCCTTTTTCATCAAAGGCCATTGAAATCTCAAAAGCATGTGGTTGGCAATTGTTCTTTAGAGCCCAAAAAGACCCGTTGTCCTCAAAGTGCTTTGATTTTTGAAGAGTTTAGGATTTGGCAATTTGTAAATACCATCGAATGTGATGGTGAAAAGCTGAGCTTGGAGCAGTGTGAGCAAATTATACGCTTATTGATGAGCAAGACAAAAAAGATAAGATTTAAGGCACTTCGGAAAGAATTGGGAAAAATGGATAGTGGCCATCGATTTAATTATCAGGATACTGATTCCGTAGTCGTTTGTCCAGTGATTGCAGAACTAAGTGGAAAGGGTTTTTTCGGAAAAAGATGGTTTGATTTTTCTCCCAAGGAACAAGAAGACATTTGGCATATTTTATATTTCTTTGACGATCAAGGAAAAGTTTTTGATTATGCAAAAGCAAATTGGGGCTTTGATACCACAAAAGCAAAAGCAATAAGTAAATTCAATCTACCACAAGATTATAGCAATTTGAGCAGGAAGGCGATTCTTAATATTTTACCTTTTCTGAAAATGGGATTTACTTATGACCTGGCAGTTGTTTTTGGGGGGATTAGAAACGCCTTTGGAGAAGATTGGTATGATTTGAGGAAGGAAGAGTTACGATTTTTACAAGACAATATTCCCCAAATAGTTCGCAGCGGACAAGTGGGCGGTTTTATCAAGGATTTAAAGAAAATATTGATGCAAGAGTTTTCCCTTTCGGAAAAACAGCTCTCCAGATTATACCACCACAGTGCCAATATTCCGGAAACCCAATTGCTCTCTAGATTACCAGTAGGGCCAGAAGCGGATCGCAAAATTTCTTCTTTTCGAAACCCCATTGTCATTCAAGCATTATTCGAGCTTAGAAAATTGGTCAACGAATTGATTGACCGCTTTGGTTCATTCGATACCATTAAAGTAGAAATGGCCCGCGATCTTAAGGTCAATAAAATGGATCGCCAGCGCATCAACAAGCAAAATAGGGACAAGGAAACTTTGCATGATACCATAAAGGATGAACTAAAAAAGATCAATCAAAGACCTACTCACGAAAATATACTGAAATACAAACTGTGGCTAGAATGTCAGAAAACCTGCCCTTATACCGGGCAAAAAATCAGTTTAGTTCAATTATACAATGGAGCCATCCAGATAGAACACATCTTGCCTTATAGCCGTTCTCTCGATGATTCTTTTCTAAATAAAACCTTGTGTTTTGCAGAAGAAAATTCGCGAAAAGGCAATCAAATTCCTTATGAATATTATACAACTATAAATAAATGGAAAGAGGTAGAGGCTAGGGCCTTAAGTTTGTTTTACACCACTAAAGAATATCCAAATCGATATAGAAAATTTAAACGCTTTGTTCAACAAAAACTGTCGGAAGATTTGCCCTTACGGCATCTCAACGATACTCGTTACATCAGTCGGGAAGCTAAAAATTATTTAGAGAAAATCTGTAAAAAAATACAGGTGGCTCCGGGTCAACTTACCGCACGATTGCGTCACTTATGGGGACTTAATAAAATTTTGGATGTAGCAGGAGGTCAGAAAAATCGGAATGATCATCGACACCATGCCGTTGATGCCTTGGTGTTGGCCTGTTTTAAGATTCAGCATTTACAAGAAATATCAAAATGGAATCGATACAATCGAACTTATGAGCATCGAGACTTCCCTGACCCCTGGGACAATTTTCAATACGCTGTAGCTCAAATGGTAAAGGGGATTGTGGTCTCCCATAAGAAAGAAAATAGAATACTAAGTATTAGAAATTACACCGTAAAAAAGAAAGGAAAAAAATATACCAATAAAGGGCTTGCTGCGAGAGGAAAGTTGCATTTGGATTCGGTCTATGGGAAAAGACGGATACCAGGATCGCTTCAAGACACCTTTCATATTCGAAAGCCTCTGATGGGAGTTAAGGATAGAAAACAGATTGATAAAATAGCGGATGTTGGTCTTCGGAAAATTATTTTGGAACACCTTAGGGATCATTATGGGCTGGGGCTTAATACAAAAAACTTTAGTGTCCCCAAGGGAGCTTTTTTTGATGTTGATGAAAATGGGAAAATCCAGGCTCGAATATTTCTTCCCAATAAAAGAGGAGATCGCGTTCCTGTTTTTAAGGTACGGATGAAAGAAAATATGGCGAATGCAGAACAGTTAAAAGAGGAGATTGCCCAGTATGTTAATCCTATGAATAATCATCACATTTTAGTCTATCGAAGTGAATTTGGTAAGGTAGAAGAAGAGGTCGTAACTTTTTGGGAAGCAGCAGAAAGAATGAGACAGAAACAGTCCGTTGTAGGGAGCCCTTCGGACCTCAAAGAACGAATTGCGGTATTGCATCGAAATGATATGTACTTGATGAATATAAGTTTGGAAGAAATTCAGGATACAGGGATGAATCCAATGTTGCTGTCCAAGTATCTTTATCGAGTGCATAAGCTGTCTAAAGGAGGTTATGTTTTTTCTCATCACTTAGTTGGAGGTATTGATGTTAATACCTATAAATACAATCCTGATGAAGAAGCATTCCCAAAAGTCATTAGAAAAAGTAAAGGTACTTTCACTGGCATTAAGATAAATATCTCTGTTTCAGGGAAAATAAAATTAGTCCGCAATGATTAAACGTACTCTATTGATAAGTAACCCTTATTATTTAAAAACAAGAGAGGAACAATTGGTATTGGTTGATAAAAGGAAGGAAGAAGTCACGACTCCTATTGAAGATATTGGCTATCTGGTATTAGATCATCCTCAGATTACGATCAGTGTTCCTACCGTTCAAAAACTGGTAGAAAACAATGTAGCGGTCATTTATTGTGATCAAAAACATTTGCCTTCTTCTCTCTTATTACCGCTTAACGCCCATTATTTACCCAATGCCCGCCTTCGCCATCAATTATCTGCTACTGAACCACTCAAGAAACAACTTTGGAAACAGACCACTCAACGTAAAATTAAAAACCAAGGAAGGTTATTAAAGATGATGGGAAAAAATGAGGCACCACTGACTCGTTGGGCAAAAGAAGTAAAAAGTGGAGATCCAGAGAATAGAGAAGCACTGGCTAGTCGATATTATTGGGGAAAAGTATTCAATGACCATTTAGATTATTTTATAAGAGACAGGTATGGTGATCCGCCCAATCATTGGTTAAATTATGGTTATGCCATCTTGCGGGCAGCTACGGCCAGGGCACTAGTTGGTTCAGGTTTATTGACCGTTTTAGGCATCCACCACCATAATCAATATAACCCATTTTGCTTGGCAGATGATATCATGGAACCTTATCGGCCTTTGGTAGATTGGGCTGTTTTAGAATTGCTGGAAAAAGGAAATCCAATGGAAGAAATACAGGTAGCGGATAAACAGCATTTGTTGCAAATATTGACTAGAGATGTGGAAATCAATAAACAGATTAGCCCTTTAATGATTGCCTTAAATAAAACTGCTGCTAGCCTGGCTCAGTGTTTTGAGGGAAAGCGCAAGCAAATAATCTACCCTGCTTTACCTCAATAAATCTTTTGATGCAAAACCGATTAAATGCTTATCGAATTATGTGGCTATTTGTTTTTTTTGATTTACCTACCCATACAAAAGGAGAACGAAAAGCTGCCAGCCAGTTTAGGAAAAAACTTTTGAAAGATGGTTTTACCATGATGCAATATTCTGTATATGTACGCCATTGTCCGAGTCATGAAAGTGCCCAGGTTCACAAATCCAGGGTAAAAGGCTTTCTTCCAAACAAAGGGCATGTAAGTATTTTACAAGTTACAGACAAGCAATTTGGACTGATCGCAAACTTTTGGGGATCCAATACACAAAAACCTAAACAACAGGCGAAACCTCAGTTGGAGCTGTTTTGAAAGAATAAAACGATATGTAGCCTTGGATTTACTTCTCAAGGCTCCTCTTTTTATTATTAATGGTTGCTTGTAAGTCGTTGGATATTAGAGACTTATCACTTCCTGTAATATCGTTGTTTCTTATTTCTAATCAAACCACAACTACCTCCAGGTACGAAACAATTGTCTTTTAAATATCGTTGTTTCTTATTTCTAATCAAACCACAACAAAGAAAACCCTGAGAATCAAAACCATTGCAATATCGTTGTTTCTTATTTCTAATCAAACCACAACCTTTGAAATGCGTTTAGTTGATGCAGGAATAATATCGTTGTTTCTTATTTCTAATCAAACCACAACGCTGGAGCATCCTACGTTATTGTCGAACCTAATATCGTTGTTTCTTATTTCTAATCAAACCACAACATGGTCAAATTGAATATAAGCTGCGGTATTAATATCGTTGTTTCTTATTTCTAATCAAACCACAACTACACAAAGGAATTGATGACCTTATTGTGAAATATCGTTGTTTCTTATTTCTAATCAAACCACAACGATTCAGACCAAATAAGTAAACTCTCTGCTAATATCGTTGTTTCTTATTTCTAATCAAACCACAACTTTTCCACGCTACACTACTCTATTGTGACAATATCGTTGTTTCTTATTTCTAATCAAACCACAACTGGTGAAAGGCAAAGGAGCTTGGATTAGCAATATCGTTGTTTCTTATTTCTAATCAAACCACAACTGCAATCAGCTCATAAGATGAAGTATCCTCAATATCGTTGTTTCTTATTTCTAATCAAACCACAACTTCAAAGAGGAATAAGTACTATTGGAAAATTAAGAAAAAACTCTGATAATCTATGCTCAATAAACAGAATAAATGGCCTCTTATGATTTTAGGCGTATTTTTTATGTCAATCCAAATCCGTATATTTCCAAGCTCATTCTCAATAAATTGTTTTGATGCAGAATGACGATCCTACTCAAGGATCATTCCTTACTCCAAAAAACATCAACAAAATGAAAAAATTCACTAGCATTTTTTTTCTCTTTCTCCTGTTTTGTAATTTTTCTTGTTTAAACTCAAAAAAGAAAAAAGACGACCCCAAGATTGTCATCACCGAGAAAGAACCTACTCGAAATGATGACTTAAAAATTTCCGAAATTAAAAACCTGGTATTCAGAGGCGGCGGTGTGCTGGGAATTGTGTATTCCGGAGCATTGAAAGTATTGGAAGAAGAAGGGCAAATGAGAAGTCTGGAAGGAGTGGCTGGTACTTCTGCTGGTTCGATTATGGCGGCATTGGTCGCCTTGAAATATCCAGTAACGAATAAAGATAATCCTGGTGATTCAAATATTGAAAACCTCGTTGATAACTTGCCGTTTAAGAAATTTAAAGACGATAAAAACGACCTTGGAATTTTGGGCCGTTATGGGTTGTATTCTGGAGATTATTTTCTGAAATGGATGAAAGAACGGGTTGCTGGCTCTCCTTTAGGACTTTCAGAGAATGCTACTTTTCAGGATTTAAAGGAAAGGGGAGGATTGGACTTACATGTTTATTCTTGTAATATCAATGCTCATGAATTGCAAGAATTTAGTTTTGCCAAAACACCGGATATTCCCGTTGCAGAAGCAGTTCGAGCTTCGATGTCTATTCCTTTGTTTTTTAAAGCCTGGCAATTTTCTGAAAAAAAAATGAACGATCATTTTTTCGTAGATGGCGGAACCATCAATGGCTATCCAATCGATGCTTTCGATGATGCTTCTGGTGCCAATCCTGCAACTCTGGGTTTGTATCAGGGAAATAAAGAAGGAAAAATTGTAGATGCTCATTTTGGTCACCACCACATTATAAAGTATGTCAAAAATACTTTCCTAACCCTTTTGCAAACGCAACACGCCAAACTCTTAGAAGAAGCGGATGACCTGGAACGTACCGTTTTTATCAATGTGTTTAATATTTCTCCAATTAATTTTGACATCACCAAGTCGCAGCAAGACAGTCTGAAGAAATCAGGTGTAGTAGCTACTCGAATATACCTGAAACAAAACGGGATGTTGAAGGAAAAATAATATTATGATTAGAGAGCATTCAATTGGCAGTCAAGTATTTTTGCTCTGTCCGTTCCAATTCAACTTCCTCTGATAGTCGAATAAAGGACAATGCGGAAGTTTGTTCATAAGGGATCAAATTAAAATTGGTGTTGGCCAGGTTAAATTGAATGCGTCGAATTTGATTCTGATCCTTGCTGACAGCAGCTACTTGCAGATAGATGTAATCTTTGCTGATTTGATCAAATAGCGTCTCGTGCTTTTGAATACATTTATTAGCTTGGAGCAATCCGTCAAAACAGCGATAAGCCAAAAATATCAAAAAGGTATAGGCCACAAATAAAGGCATGTTCATTTTTCCTAAATGAAAAATAGCGAGGGTGTAATAAAAAAACAGAAAACAAAAAATAAGACCACAAGCAACGATTCCAAAAGAGTATAATGCCTGGAAAGATCGCAATTTACCCAGCATACTTTTGAGTCGACCTTTGATCTGTTGGCAATAACCGAGTGATAAGTTGAGCGATAAAGCTTCTTCAGGAGTGCAGTTTTCAAAAGCTTTGTGTTGAAGAAAATAAGTCTCTGTGTTTAAGGTTGGGTTTTCAATAGTCTCTTGATCAAAGAGTTGATACAAATGATCGTCTACTGCCGGGGCGTAGGCTTTTCTGTCAAAGCGGCCTTTAAAATCCAGTGCCAATGCAATGTTTTTATTTTTTAAAGCATCCACTTGTGCGATTTCTTGTTTGGATTCTATTTCCTGAATTTTTTTGATACAGGCATCTTCATATTTTTTTAGAGGTGTGTTGGCCAGGTATTCGTAATAATATTTCATCTGATCAAAACTCAGTGCTTCTTTCCAGAGTTTTTCTTCTACTAGTTCTTTTAGAAATTTTTTTGCCTCTTCAGAATAAACAGAGTGGGGATGTATTTTTTGAAACTGCAAATAATGATCGTAATCATGAGCAGTTGTAGCAACTTGCCAGGCTTCGTCGATCAATTGATTATGGATGCGCCAATCTAAAATCATCGGTTCTAATTCTCGGAATATAGGAATCAAGTGACCATGCAATTCCGATCGACTTTGATAAAGGAGGGTATGCTCATTGCTTTGAAGCCTTGCCAAGTTTTTCAGACTATTGAATGTTCCTTCTTCCGGGTAAAAGAAAACAGGAATCATTTGGTTTCGTTTCAAATGATGCTTGGTAATTAAATCTTGCAATAAAGGAGCTTGAGCAAAGTCAGACTTTAAAAAATTAGGCGTTGCCAGGATGAAAAAAAGATCTCTTGACTTTCTTAAATGTTCTTTCTCCAAGCCTTCTGTTTCCAATTCTTCAATGGCAATTTCTGTAAATTGATGGATAACTTCTTGGCGTTTAAAATCATTGAGATAAGAGCTAACCTGTGTCGCGAGAGATTGATCTTTTAAAGAATAAAGCAAAAATATTTGACAAGATTTGGGATGGTTCATGTATAGTTAATCTTTTTGATGGTCTTTATGATATACAAGATAACAAGAATTTTGCTCTTGCCTGAAACGGATTCGGATTCCTTATTCTAATATTTAAGATTTCTCTAATTGGGAATTGTTTTCCCGATTTGGGATTATAGTTGTGGTTTTTATTTTTATAAAATGTTGGTAAACAGCAAGGTACCCTTTGGCATAATATTACTTATTATGCTAACAGAGCGTGTAGAATATACTCTAACCCAAACAGGCAATAATTTGCGTTTAAACAATAAGATCGGGAAACCCCATGGTCTTGTTAAGAGAAATATTTGAGAGTTCTAAGAGGCGCATCCAAAAAAAATCACTCAGCAATTAATTGCTGAGTGATTTGGATGATCGCTTCCACCAATTTGTAATCAATTTTTGATCAAGAATAGCTTTGGGGAAATGAAAGCCACTCCTTTATTTATTTAAAGGGTGGCTTTTAACTTTTAGGAAGGTTCTTTTTGTTATATTGTTAGCGTATTTTGTATATAGAAGTTTCAAGTATATGGCTACACAATTAACTAAAATATCTATTTCTCTGATATCATTAACGGTACTTCCTTTTCTATTTTTTATTAGGAAAACTCAAATCCCGCATAGGTCAATCATTCCTCAGGAAGAACCTGCTTCTTATTGCGGAAGCGATCAGGTGTGGGAAGAACTCTTGCAGGAATCGCCAGAAATTCATCGGCTTCAAAACGAATTAGACGAACAAGCCTTTCGTGATTTTCAAAACGCTCCTAATCGCAAAAACCGCTCTGTAGCCGATTATACTTTACCGCTTGTCGTTCATATTATCCACCAAAACGGAACGGAAAACATCAACGATGCCCAAGTGCTACAAGGTGTTCAAGACCTCAACGATGCCTTTGCCAATGTCGGCTATTACAATCCAGCTACAGGCACTGATACCCGAGTCGAATTTTGCCTGGCTCGCCGCGATCCCGATGGAAACGCCACAAGCGGAATTACGAGAACGATTTCTCCACTCACCGAATACAATTATTCCATTGATGATGTCAATATGAAAAATCTTAGTCGTTGGGATCCTACTCGTTATATCAATGTTTGGCTGGTTCGGGAAATTTGTAGTAACAATGGTTGTGGGGTAGCAGGTTATTCCTATTTTCCCTCTGCTCACGGCAATACTCGAGATGGCATTGCTCAGGAAGCTCGTTGGTTTGGTTCCAGTCAGGGAAGCTCCGGAGTACAGATTCATGAGATGGGACACTACCTCGGCGTTTACCATACCTTTGAAGGTGGATGTACCAACAATGATTGTCTGCTCGATGGCGACCGGGTCTGTGATACTCCTCCCGATCAATCTACCGTTGCAGTACCATGTGGAGGAACGGCCAATTCCTGTAATACAGATGTCAACCCTTCCGATCCTAATAACCCTTTTGCTACCGATCAGGAAGACATGTACTGGAATTACATGGACTACGGTGATTTTGATTGCTACTCTGCTTTTACACCTGGGCAGGTCGATCGGATGCATTTCTTTATTACTGGTACTCGTTCTAGTTTGCTCAATTCTGATGCTTGTCAAGATCCCTGCCTCTCTGGCATCAATACCCTTTTTACTCCTTCGGCCACTTCGGTCAATGTTGGGCAAACAGTCATCTTTACCAACGCGAGTACCAATGCCACTACTTTTTCCTGGGATATTGATGGGAACTCTTTAGGAACCACGCCAAATGTTAGTTATACCTTTAACGCAGCCGGAACTTTTACCATTACCTTAATGACGACCAATGCAGACCCCAATTGCTCCGATACTTATTCCGTTGAGATTCAAGTTACCTGTCCCGTGGATGCTTATTTTACTCTCAGCCCTCAACTCGCTCAACCCGGCGACCTGATCTCTTTTGTCAATAGCAGTACCAATGCCACTACTTATAACTGGACGGTGAATACCGCTCCGTTTTCTACTCTGCCAACACCTACTTATACCGTACTTGATCCCGGTTTATATAATTTTTGCCTCTTGGCAGGAAATGGTTTTTGCGAAGAACAATATTGTGAAGTGGTACTCGTCGGGCCAGGGCAAATCGAATGCGAAGAAACATTTCTCAAAACTTATGGAGATCCTGCTACCAATGAAGAGATGAGGGCAATGATCAATGTGCCTGATGGAAGTTTGATTATTGGAGGGCAGGTTGGCGCAGAAGCACTTTTGATAGGTTTGAGTGTCGAAGGGCAAGTTTTATGGCAAAAATCCTTAGACCTTACTAACCGTCCGGATCAAATCCATGACTTGATTTTGGATAGTAATGGTTTTTTAGTAGGGGTAGGAGTTGCGGGGAGTAGCACCACTGGCCGAACTTGTTTTGCATTTAAATACGATTGGCAAAATCACACCCTGATCTGGAATCGTACTTTTAGTAATCCTAATCTTTCTTCCTTAGGACGAGTATTGGAAATCAGTTCGGGCAATTATGCCGCCGTCGGACAATTGGCTAATCTGACTAATGGAGATGGTTGTAATGGCTTGTGGATAGAAATGGATCAAAATGACGGAAGTAGGGTTCAGTACCACGATTATCAACTGGGAAGTTGTGAAACTTTTTCCGCAGTAGATTTTGCAAATGATCAATATTATGTGACCGGTCGCTATAATTTTGCTGGTGGCGGAACAGATAAAATGAGGTTTGGTATTTCTGCACTTGATCTAAGTGGCAATCCATTTTGGAGCCGCCTTTATATCGAAAATGTCAGCAAAAATGCTCGGATGTATTCTACGGATATTCTGGTGGAAAATGATCATTTGATTGTGATCGGTCAAGGAGATCGAAATGGTACGAGCCCTACCAATGTAGAGACCTTGATTTTTTCTACGGCTCTGGACGGAACCATAGAGTGGGCTCAAAGTTTACAGATTCCGGGAGTAAATACCGAACGAATGCGAAAGTTGTTTGTGGTACCGGATGGTTATTTGATAACAGGAAGTTTTATAAATAATGGAGGTGATAATCAGGATATTTTTCTAATGAAAACCGATAAACAAGGAAATGAATTGTGGACAAAAGCCTTTGATGTAGGCCAAATAGACACGGGTTTTGATCTTACGTTTCAAGGTGGTTTTATTTTTCTCTCCGGAAATGTAGGACAACCGGGGAGCAGCTTAACAGATGCCTTATTAGCCAAGCTAACATTGGATGGCACCACTACAGAACCTTGCCAATATATCCGCGATCTGGATATACAGCAAACGTCAATTGCTTCTCCCTACGATGGCAGTCACCCGCTAAGCGTACGTAATAATAATTACAGCTTTGCCGACTCCGGCGCACCCGTTCAAGATACTGATTTGGAAACCGAAGTTTATTGCACCGCTCCCTGTATGGAGATTTGTAATAATGATATTGATGACGATGGCGATGGATTGATCGACGAATTTGATACCGATTGTGAATGCATCGTTTACGATTGTGATAATAATGTTTTTCAGGATTGCCCGGATTGCCAGGCAGTGCCACCTTTGAGTTCGAAGTGGGAGATTCAGACTGTTTGGTCAACTGATTTTATAGATATGACTTCTACCTCCAATGTTGTAGTTGGAGACATTGATGGCGATTGTATTCCCGATGTGGTTGGATTGACTAGAGAAGCTAACGAAATTCTGGTAGTAGATGGTCAAACAGGGGCTATCAAATATCAAGTGCCTACTTATGCATCGGATGCAAGCAATAATGGCGTAATTGCTATTGGTGATGTAGACCGCAACGGAGCAACTGATGTGTTTTTCCTTTCAGGAGATCAATTTACTAATCCCGTTGATAAACGGCATAGGCTGGTGCGTTATGAATTTGATGGAAGTGGTCTTAGTGAAAGATTTGTCTCTGCCGAAGAGATTGGACCTTATAGTGACTATGATCCATTGCTTGGTCCAAGATATGATGTACTGACCATCAATCTTGCAGATGTCAATATGGATGGTCGTCCAGAAGTGATAATCGGTAATGAAATTTATGATGCGATAAATGGCGATTTTTTAACAGGAGGTGGTGCAGCAAATTCCGTTGGCAGTCAGTTGGCCTGGGTAGTCAATACTAATAGAGGGCGACTTAATTCGGCACCGGTAGTTGTTGATGTTTTGCCAGACGCTTTTTGTTCAGACTGTGCCGGATTAGAATTGGTAGCTGGAAATATGGTGTATTCTATTGCGCTGGCTTCTGGAGGTGGTCCTTTTTCTGGGAGTATGAACGTGGAAGTGGATATGTCAAATGAATTTGAAGATGGTTTTACTTCTGTGGCAGATTTAAATCTTGATGGAGTTTTGGATGTAATAACAACGGAAGGTGATCCCATAAATCCTCACCGCTACTATGTTACTGCCTGGAACCCTGCTTTTGGTGTGGTCTATGACCGCATTTCAATACAATCTCAAATCGGTATTGGCCCAGGGCGAACGGCCATTGCTAATTTAGATGATCAGACAAATGATTTAGAAATTGCTTTTCACATTGACCCATTTTTGTCTACGTATAAATTTGATCCGGTAAGCAATAAACTTTCCTTATTGGCCAGAATAAATGTCAATGATGGTTCCCGAACCAGCGTTTCCATTTTTGATTTTAATGGCGATGGCCAAAATGAAATCCTCTACCGCGATGAAAATGAAATGAGAATCCTGAAAGGAAGTGATTTGTCAGATTTGGTATTGCCTACTTATTCTTGTGGTTCAAGTACAAATTTAGAATATCCTTTTGTTGCAGATGTAAATGCCGATGGACAAGCCGAAATCATCATCATGTGTGATGGACAATTGCAAGCAATCGGCAATGCCGAAAATGGAAAATTCTGGGCTTCCGCCCGGAAGGTCTGGAATCAATTTTCTTACTTCAATGTCAATGTTAACGACGACCTGACCATTCCTATTCAACAACAAGCCCATCACCTCACCGGAGACAGCATCAACTTTAATACTTTTCTCAAACAATATTCCGACCCCAATTTCCCTGTGGCGAATGCGACAATTGAAATTGATTCTGTGATTTGTAAAACCGGAGATAGCACCGAATTGGTCTTCGAAATTTGCAATACCGGAGATAATATTTTATCCTCCTTAACTCCAATAGCGGTTTATCAAGGCAATCCTACTACAAGTGCCACTGCTACCTTATTGAATGTGTTTCCCCTCGAAGTCAACCTCCTGAGAGATTCCTGTTTGACCATTACTTATACTTTTTCATTTACAGGAAGCGGTTCTGTTTTTCTGGTGGTCAATGACAATGGTTCTCTCAATCCGCCTTTTAGTCTTGCGACAGATTTTCCAGTCACCACGATTCCGGAATGTGATTATACCAATAACCTGGATAGTACACTAATAGATATTACTAATCCGGTTTTAGATTTGGGGCCTGATATTGCAGTTTGTGATAATGGTACCTGGTGGCTCAATGCTGGCCCGGGATTTAAGCGATACGAATGGCAGGATGGTTCTGCCCTACAAACTTACACTGCTTGGGAACCTGGAACTTATTGGGTCGAAGTCGAAGATCTTTGTGGTAATTTACTCAGGGATACAGTGATTATTACGATTATGAGTAATACTATAGTGACACTTCCTGAGGATTTAGTATTGTGCGAAGGAGATAGTGTTACGCTAAACTTAACTGGTTTTGATACTTATCAATGGTGGCCAGATGCTGCCTTGGATTGTGCCAATTGTTCAAGTGTAAAAGTTAAGCCAATAGATTCTACACTAGTCGTGGTGGTGGTCTCGAATCCGGATGGTTGTTATAGCACGGATTCCATTTTGATTACCCTAGAGGAATCAGTAGCCGTCATGGAACAAAGTTATCTCTGCGACGGAGATACGATTGATTTATATGGTACTCCCGTTTGGCTTCCTGGCACTTATTCTTTTACCGGAAACTCTATTAATGGTTGTGATTCTACTCATTCGACAGAGCTCCTGATGGCAGATACTTACCTGACAGAATTGGATAGTCTAAATCTTTGCGAAGGAGATACTACTTTGGTTTTTGGAATGCCCGTTTGGGAAGAAGGTGTTTTTGATCGGACGCTGACTACCATACAAGGTTGTGATTCTATATTCCGGATTTTTGTTTCTCTTATAGAAGAATTGCAAAGTGTAGATTCAGTAAATATTTGTGCAGGAGATACGGTGATTATTTTTGGAGAGGAAGTTTGGTCGGAAGGCGTTTACACTGAAAGTTATAACGGAAGTAATAATTGTGATTCTACCGCTTTTATCTTTTTACTTGTTGATCCATTGGCTATTGAAGAAAGCAATGCGATTCTTTGTGAGGGCGATACCTTGGAGTATTTCGATTTGTCTATTACCAGTGCCGGAGTATACGAAAAGACCCGACCTGTTTTGGGAGCCTGTGATTCTCTTTATCGATTGATCGTAGAAGAAGTGAATACCATTGAAACAGATGAAACCCGGTTTCTATGTCCGAATGACACCATTGAAGTTTTTGGAAATATGGTCTGGCAGGCAGGAACTTTTGAAGCTCTTTTTGTTTCCACTTTAACGACTTGTGATTCTATACATACCGTAATCGTAGAAGCGATGGATATTATTGAGAAAATGCAGTTGATTCAGCTTTGTCATGGAGAAACGATTGTTGTTTTTGGAGATACCATTGATCAACCCGGAATTTTTGAAAACTGGATTCCAGGAATTGTAGGCTGCGATACATTGCATACAACGGAACTGCAATGGTGGTCTGAACCTACACTGGACTGGGAAACGAATCCGGCTTGTGTTGATCAAAATTTCGGCAGCATTGATTTATTTCCTTCGGGCGACTATCCGCCCTTTGAAATCAGTTGGGACAATGATAGTTTGACCGGAACCAATGTAGAAAATATTCCTCCCGGATTTTATCCACTTACGCTAACTGATGCTCAGGGATGTGAGCTATCCGCCCAGGTTGAATTGGAAGCCATCCCAAGTCCTCTGTTGCAACTGGACGATACACTTTACCTCGACCTGGGACAAACGGGGCAAATCAATACAACTGTTTTTCCATCGGATTCCCTGGAGTATGAGTGGTCACCAGGCATCGGTTTAAGTTGTATTAATTGCGCAGAACCAGAAGTGCTTGCGATCAATGATATTACCTATTCGCTAACGGTACGAAATGCCGCAGCTTGTGAAGCAACCGGACAAATAAGCCTTCGGGTAAAAAAAGACCGCAATGTTTACATTCCCAATGCTTTTAGTCCTAATGGAGATGGAGTAAACGATTGGTTAACCGTATTTGCAGATGAGAGTGTGGAAGAAGTACTTTCTTTGAAAATCTTTGATCGCTGGGGAGAGGAGATTTTTTCAGTAGCACATTTTCAACCGAATCAATTGGATCTGGGGTGGGATGGTACTTTTAATAATAGACCGATGAACCCCGCAGTTTTTGTCTACGTTGCCGAAATCCTTTTTAAAGATCAGGTGACAGATGTATTGGCTGGTGATTTGGTTTTGATTCGTTAAGATTCTTTTTTGATCCGTTCTTTAGCCAAAGCCAGGATCATATTCAATTGTTCTACTTCTGTGAGGTTGGTATTGTCAATAATCACCGCATCAGCAGCTTGCCGCAATGGGCTGTCTGCCCTGTTAGAATCAATGTGATCTCTTTCTTTTAGATTCTTGTGAATTCGCTCCAGAGAAATTGGGGTGCCCTTTTGCTTCAACTCCTCAAACCTACGACTGGCTCGAATGGCGGTATCTGCAGTTACAAAAATCTTTAGACAGGCTTTTGGGAAAACTACTGTACCGATGTCGCGCCCATCCATTACAATTCCCTTTTGTTTACCCATTTCTTGCTGCTGAGCCACCATGGCTCGTCTTACACTGGAGATAGTCGCTACGGGACTCACTAATTCGGAAACTTCCATCTGGCGGATTTCTTTTTCGATCAATTGGCCGTTGAGGAAAGTAGAGTTGACGCCATTTCTATTTTCAAAATGGATATTGATAGCCTGTAAAGCTTTTTTGATAGCTTCTTCGTCCTTTAGGTCAATCTGGTTTTGGATAAAATAAAAAGTAACTGCCCGGTACATGGCACCAGAATCAATGTAGGCATAGTCTAAGCTGGCAGCGAGTTGACGAGCCAATGTGCTTTTGCCACAGGAGGAAAAACCGTCAATGGCGATAATGATTTTATTCAAGGTTGTGTTGGTATGCTTGTCTGACAAAGGGAATCAAGTTCAATAATAAATCGAGCACTAAGGTATTAAGACTCTGTCAAAAAGAAAAAACCTTTCCAATAAAGCTGGAAAGGTTTTTTAATTAAAGTTAGGCTGTATCTTCAAGATACGGCCTGCCTAACTTTGACAATGAATCTAGGCCTTGAGTCTTCGAATAATCAAATTCCAAAGTTTTTCATAAGGAATGATCTCTAATTCTGATTTGAGACCTCTGTAGAAAAAGGGTGTTTCGATCAGTCGGTTGTAATATTTGTCCGCATTGCTAAGGTTTTCTATTTGATAATCTGCTTTGGCTAGTTGCTGCAACAAGCGAATGAATTGAATCAGACGATGGTAATCCTCTTTTTTTAGCTGGCGGTTGGCGTAACTCTTTAATCGATCTATTCTTTCTGTAATGGCACTATGACCCTTCTTCTCAATAAAAAACAGAATTTGGGCAACCACCATATGTACGGTATAGATTCTTTGATCTTTTGGATAGAGTATCGGATCATTGAGAAAGCGAGATACCCGAAAGGTTTTTCTCTTTTGCGTCATCAACACCGGATTGGATTCCCCCAGACTGTCGATGATATAATTGAGATACATATCGTAAATCTTCCATTTTTCTCTGGTGTCCACAGGTAGTTTTTTGAATTTACTGTGGGAAACGGCTTTTTTATAGATTGCCAGCGCATTGATAAAGTTATCAGTATGAATGGCCAGGAGTAAGTAATATTCCATGAAGACAAACCAGGTTTCGCTACCTTCCGGAAAAGATTGCAAACACTTCTCTGCATTGGTTTTTCCATTTTTCCAGTCGCGTAAGTGAAGGAAGGCAGACATTTTTTTCATCTGGAAAGTAGCCAACTTATCGTCCTGATAATACTGTGGATTTTCTTTGATATAATTTTCCGCTTTGCTACAAACTTCCAACATGGATGGAAAATCATACAACATTTCATACCGATAAGTCCATACCAGATACATATTGTAAATAACGACCGGAGAATCATAAATTTCAGATAAACCAACTAGTGCATCACAGTAAGTGTCTATTTTCTCAAGAAGATTACCCGGCTTATTGACCGACTTTTGGTAATTCATGACTACACGCTGGTATAATTCTTCAGAACGAATCTCCGCATCCAGTACATTTTGGAATTGCTTGGAGTATTGGTCGTAGGTTTCGTAATTCTTTTCATCATTTGTTGCTGCCGAATACCTTCTGAGTATTCGCGAGCAATTGACAATCACATCTGCAAATTTAAATTTTAGAGCAGTCGTCAAAATTTGCCTCGCCAAAGCTGCTGCTGTATGATTGGCAGTATTGGACATTAAGATTTTGACTAAAGTCCAGTCTTTATTGACCGAGTAATAAGCCCGATCATAATTGGAGGTGGAAGGCAAATTGACGTCAAGAAAGAAAAGGGTATTGAGTAAGCGTTTTCGAAACCGGGATTTCAATTGCCGGTATTTGTCATCTGTGGGGCTACAAGCGTAGAGAAAAGTGGAAGCATCTCTGTCATTCTTAAATTTTCCCGCCATCAAGGCTTCATAAAATTCATTGAATTTACTGTTCTTATGCTTCAAGGAGTGATCGTCAAAGATTTCGATCTTGCGAACTTTCTTCTTCGTTACAATTTTAGATATTTCAATCAAATTTTTCATAGATCGGTTTCCTGATATTACACGTATCTCAAAATTAGTAAAAATCTTTCGAATCAGCGATTATTGCTGTCACATTCTGGGCTGATTATTATACGAAATCAAGGGGGATTTGTTGCTGTGTAATTAAATTGTTTTGCAGGCTTTTACGCATTTTCTAAATTAATACTGTGTTTGTTATTGTAAACCAGTAGCTTAGGAAAGGGTTTTTATTGAGAATTCTACTGAAAAATACCATTTGGCAATAGTAAATCAAAAGGGGACTCTTGTTGTTAAGTAGAAATGAAGATTTATTGATAGGAATTGGTTCAAATCTGTGACGCTACTTTTGAACTAATTCTTTTGAACCTTTCGTATTCCAAAGGGTTTGTTTTGGCTCAAAGAAAAAGGGAGTTTGACAAATCATTGCCAAACTCCCTTGGTATTTTTATAATTAAGCACAAAGAAAAAATTCTCAGCTTAATAATGAAAGTCTTTAATACTCATCTTCATTGAATAAAAAATCATCTTTCCTCGGATAATCCGGCCAGATGTCTTCCATGCTTTCATAAACCTCTCCCTCATCTTCCATTGCCTGAAGGTTTTCGATAACCTCTAACGGCGCTCCTGAACGGATCGCATAATCAATCAGATCATCTCTGGTTGCTGGCCAAGGAGCCTCCTCCAAATGATGTGCTAATTCTAATGTCCAATACATATTACGATAATATTAAAAAGTAAAAAATCAATTTTTTCAACACTTTTTGTTTAATAAAGTTTCCTTTTTTAATAAAAATGTTTCTAAAATTTCAACAAAAGTAATAAACTTATTTTGTAGAAACAATAGCTATTTTTCAGGGACTTCTAAATTATGATTTCCTTAAGTTAAAGTCTCTTGATATTTGACGGAAATAAATTCAAGAAGTCACTTTATCTGTCTGATTTTCAGATGCTTAGCTTACATGCGTTTTGAAGTCTTATTTCTTTTTTTAATGTAAAAAACTTTGAGATGTTAGCGATATTGCCCCAATATTTCGAAAGAAATCTCTTCATAGCCGGCTGGTACGTCTCCAATCGCCTTCGAATTGGTCGGACCAGTAGGATCACAGATGTAGTAAGCTTTGCCTTCAAAGCTGATAGAAGGACCAATTACTTGATTCAGGGCCACTCCAATAGTCAGATGATTGGGGTAAGCTATTATAATCATTGGTAAATCCAATAAACTTCGTACCAAATTATAAAATAATGCAGATCGGTCTTCACAATCAGAGAAAGGGTAGTGGAATAATTCATCTGCAATCATAGGCTTGTTTTTGCCAAAATGATCCCGATCATCCTTGTAGGCGAAAGCAGTTCGAGTGAAAGAAACCAGGGTTTCCAATGCTTCTTTTTCTGTTTTATCCTTGAGTATTTCCTCCAGTTGCGGTAATAATGATTGAGCCAGGGTTTGAGACAAAGGAACTTCTAAGTATTGATGTTCTTCAAAAATAGGATAGTCTTTCATAATGCTGGCTACCGTTTTGTCTACTACCAAGGATAAAGTATACTGTTCTTGCCCACAAGAGAAGTCAATAGATTGTTTCTGCCGCTCTGGGCGTAGTAACGGCCAGGGATGTAGGTTGAAAGAAAAAGCCTTTCCATAGGAGGTCGCTTTGAATTGTAGCATATTTAAAGCTCCTGTAGGGTTTTTCATCTGTTCGTGTATGCTACTTAGGTTGACAAATTTTCGCGCATCGTCCTGAATCATCGGGGTATCAAAAACACCTTCTTCTGTATAGGCATATAAAAACACCTGTTTGTCCCGAAAAGTGATCCGGGTATCGTAGCCTGATTCACTTAGTAGAAACCAGCTGAGTAAACGTTCTTGCAAAGAATCTCCCTTGGACAATTGTTTGGCGGTTTGCCAAATCAATTCATAATAAAGCCAATCATTTAATGCCAGGATGCTTTTTTGTTCTTGTATGCTTTGAAGAAGCAACTGATAAGGCCAATGGTTTTTCAATTGTTGGTACCAGTTGACTAAATTGTCTTCTTGAATGCCTCCACGAAGAAGCGGAAGAGGGGCATTTGTATGAGGTAGTTTTATCGATTCGGAGTAGAAAGGAACAGGAAGCCATAGCGTATCCACTTTTTTGGCTTCTGAGGAGCAAAAAGCAAATAGAAATAAGAAGCATAAAAGAAAACGCATAATGGCTTGGACTTGAAAGAGAGTAAAGGTTATTATAGTCAATAAAAAAAGCGTACCAATGATGATACGCTTTTTTGCAAGATTTATTATGCTTTAGCCAAATCAATTTAGAGGATCAACATCGCATCCCCATAACTAAAGAATTTGTATTTTTCTTTGATAGCTTGCTGGTAAGCTTCTTTAATCAAATCCTGGCCACCAAAAGCAGAAACCATAATCATCAAACTAGATTTTGGCAGGTGGAAATTGGTGATCATAGAATTGGCAATATGGAATTGAAAAGGCGGATAAATGAATTTATTGGTCCAGCCTTCGGCCACTTTAAGGTTACCTTCCGCAGAAATAGCAGATTCAATAGCTCTCATAGAAGTCGTGCCCACCGCACAAATCCGTCGATTCTCCTTTTTAGCTCTATTGACTTTCTCTACAGTATCCTGAGTCACCCGGAAATACTCTGCATCCATTTTGTGCTTCGACAAATCTTCTACATCAATACTTCTGAATGTTCCTAAACCAACATGCAAAGTCAATTCTGCTGCATTCATTCCTTTAAGTTCCAGGCGTTTCAACAACTCCATGCTAAAGTGAAGTCCGGCAGTAGGAGCCGCTACAGCACCCATTTCTTTGGCATATACCGTTTGGTAACGCTCTTTGTCAATGGGTTCTACAGATCGATTGATGTATTTTGGCAATGGCGTATTTCCCAATAAATTGAGTTCGCCATGAAATTCCTCATCTGTTCCTTCATACAAAAAGCGAATGGTTCGTCCTCTGGAAGTGGTATTGTCCACCACCTCTGCTACCAAACGATCATTTTCTTCCTCATCACTGAAGTAAAGTTTATTACCGACTCTGATTTTTCGTGCCGGATCAACCAATACATCCCAAAGTCTGGCTTCTGAATTGAGTTCGCGAAGTAGGAAAACCTCGATTTTAGCTCCTGTTTTCTCTTTTCGTCCATACAAACGAGCTGGGAAAACCTTGGTATTGTTGAAGACCATCGTATCGCCATCTTCAAAAATATCGAGGATATCTTTAAAAATCTTATGCTCTATTTTACCAGTATCTCTGTGGACCACCATCAAACGCGACTCATCTCTTTGATCAGAAGGATACTTAGCAATCAGTTTTTCTGGTAACTCGAAGTTGAATTGAGACAACTTTGTTCTCATATATAAATATTGTTTTTGGAAGCCAAGGAATAATTTTGGATCTAAAGAACCGTATATTTTGCCTCCTTTTTTAAAAAGACTCGCAAAGATACAAATTCACAGGTGTATATACAAATGCTTTTCCAAACCAGAAAATTTCAAGATAAAGAATGCCCGAAAGGGAGGGAATCACGATTGTTTAGTCCATTCAATATTCAGGATTGAGCAATCAAAATTCAACATTATTACCTGCATTAGCAGACAAAAAACCTTCTTTCATCTAAAGCTGGCCAAACGATAGAAGGAAAAACCGTAGTTTGGGCAAAAGCATTTTTTATCAATGATTACCTTATTAAAAGTATTTACAGAAAGCATCAATCAGGCACTTCAACAATTGATCTCTAATAAGTTGAGAAGCTTTTTGTCATTGTTGGGGGTCACCATTGGTATCTTTTGTATCATCGGCGTTCAGTCAGCAGTAGATTCTCTGGAGGATAATGTGCGGGGAAGTTTTGAAAAATTGGGAGACGATGTGGTCTATGTTACGAAATTCTCATGGGCAGAAGACCCCGGACAAAATTACTGGAAATGGATGCGCCATCCCAATCCCGATTTCAAGGATTATAGAGCCCTGATCAAAAACATGCGCTTTGCTGATCTGGTTTCCTACCATGTTGTATTAGGTTTGAAAACGCTGAAGTACCGATCTAATAATGTAGAAAATGCAGTGATCGTTGGTGCTACCTATGAATATGGAGAGATGTTTAACCTCGAATATGAAAAAGGCCGCTATTTTTCACCTTCAGAATATCAATATGGCAGCAACAAATGTATTTTGGGTCATACCCTTTCAGAAGAATTGTTTGGAGCAATAGAACCCATCGGCAAAAAGGTAAAAGTCATGGGTCGAACATTGGAAGTGGTTGGAATCATCGAACCTGCGGGAGAGGATTTGGTCAGTGTGATGGACTTTGATGACGTGTTATTTGTGCCTTATGAATTGGCCAAAAAAATGGCGAACCTCAAGAGCAATGATGCCTTCGGCAATTCCCTGCTATCTGTCAAAGCCGGAGAAGGTGTAAGCCTGGATCAAATCAAAGACGATATTGTTGGTGCCATGCGGGCACATCGCCGCCTCAAACCTACGGAAGACAATAATTTCGCCATGAATAATTTGTCACTGTTGACCAATATTCTTGACAACGTATTTGATGTGATTAGTTTGGTCGGATTGGTGATTGGAATTTTTGCCATACTGATTGGTGTATTTAGTGTGGCCAATATCATGTTCGTCTCCGTAAAAGAACGAACCAATATCATCGGAATCAAAAAAGCACTGGGCGCCAAACGCCACATTATATTATTGGAATTTTTGGTGGAATCGGTTATCCTTTGTATCATCGGTGGTTTTTTCGGTTTACTCCTGGTACAGATAATTGTCAAATTGTTGACCAGCGTTTTTGGATTTGAAATGTTTCTCTCCTTTTCAAACATTATGGTTGGCGTCATTTGGTCAGTGAGTATTGGCATTCTCTCCGGACTTATACCCGCCTATCAGGCTGCTTCAATGGATCCGGTGGAGGCGATTCGATCGAAGTAGTTTTCCCGATTAATGAGTATTTTGTGAAAACGTCCTTACTTTCTAGTGAACTTTCAATAATGAAAATACTCCTCCGACTCCTGCCGTTGTTCCTGATTTTTACCAGTTGCCCTCCCAGGGTAACGGTACCAGAAGATATTCCAGAGGAAATGGACCAACCAATTGAGCTGCCCATTGGAAATACAATATTTGAACAATGGATACACAGTCCGCTGCATCCTGGAAACGGTGTTCCGGTCAATTTTAAAATCAAGGCCAGTGATCCCCAAAAAATCAGACGAGTAGAATTGGCCATTTATGAATACGAACTATTCGAAAACGATTTAGGATTGCCCTCCAAGAAAAAAAGAGCCAATGGCTTCTGGGGCACCGTAGATGCTTTTGAACCTGCTATTCCTCTTACTACTATAGAACATCAGTTTACTTTTTCGGAAGGCTTTCCAGCTCATTCAAACGTAGAATACATTTTTACGATCTATGCCCTGGACGGAACAGTAAGCCGCGAAATGGCTTTGTTTGATGCCGGAGATTCACCCTGGCCTCAAGACAAAATTTTACTCTATTCTACCAACCGGGAGCCATTGGATAATTCCATCAATCTTTGTTTTTTTCCGGATACCGACTACGATAATAATTGGTCTGCTTTTCTTACGGATACCAAAGATTTAATTTTTAATGGTTATCATTTCAATAATAAAATCAAAGCGCATAAAAATCAATGGAGTTTCTTTTATACCCGACAGGAAACAGATGGCTTGGCATTGTCTAATGATCCTTTTAATCCGGATCGCTTTCCTTCCTTTATGAAAGACAGTATTATTTTTGGAATAGATGCTTTTGGGTTATTGCACCGCGAAGCTTATAGCGATGGTGCTTATCTCAACTCCAATATTCAGTTTCTAGCTCAAAATGTTTTTACTTCTGAAAGTTATAATTGGGGAACGGCAATCCACGAAACTGCTCATGCTGTTTTTCATTTGAGTGATGAGTATAATGGATGTGTTTGTTTTGCCAGTACACAAAGTTCTAATGTTTTTCAAGACCGCAAAGCTTGTGAAACATTCAATGAAAGTTTGGGGCACCACAAAAAAGAATGCACAGAGATTTTGGCCTATGATGGAGAAGTGTGGTACCTCCCAGAGCAACCGCCTTTGTTTGAAACTTTGGAAGAGTGTCGCACATTTAATATTCAAAATGATTTACCTGCAGATAGTTGTCGGCTTTTTCAGGATTTTACAGGAGACCAATCTTATCAGGCATTTACAGGAGTTTGCATTATGCAGGACGATGGAGATACCAAAGTGCCTGCCTTTCGCCACGCTTGTTCTGTTGTGATTGATCGATTTTATCAAACCCTGCTCGCTCCTGTGACCGAGCCAGTCGGTTTAGTTTTAGCAGAGTCCGTAGACAATTTTTTTGCATACGAGCCCGTGATCGTTTTGATGTTAAACATGACCGGGAATGAAATTGATATCAACGTAAAAGAAGTCCGTTATGGCATCCCCACCCGAAAGCAGCAAATGGCTTCGGATCTGTTGATTCGCACCCCAGGAGCAGGAGGCGATTCGGTTTATCAACTAAATGTAGACCGCCCGGATTGTGTACACCTGCATTATGGCAACGGTAAAGCAGCCGTGCAAAGCACCAAAGCAATGGCTAGTTGTCAAATCGCTATTCCTATGCTGGATGGCCTATCTAATATTATCTGTGAAGATGATCGTGCTGGAAAAGCAAAATCCGAATTCTCTTTTAACCTGCAACAAGAACTTTTAGGAAAAATCAAAGATTTCAAGAAGGAGTAGGGGAAGAATGGCGAGTGTTACGAGTGGGTGAATGTCGAATACCGCGAATGTTTTGATTAGTCCAATTCGCCCATTAAAAACTAACTTGTACCTGACGAATTTTTTCCAGATTGACCTTTTCCAGATCACTGAGCAAGACTTCTGCCTGCTTAGTTTTGGGATTGTACCAATATTGTTTTCTAAAATACGATTGCCATTTTGGAGAAGTGAAAATTTGACCGTACTCGGCCAGTAGTTCCATTTCCAATAATTTTAATTCAACAATTTCGTATCGTTTCAATTCATCTATTGACAACAAGCGGGCTGAAGCTTCCAGGTAGTCGCGGCCTTCGCTGATATGTTCCGGCAAAGTCAATTTTTTTAAAGTACCATCCGATTCAATTTGATAATATTCAAAGGTCAATTCCTTTTCCTCTTGTCCGGTTCGATCATAAACATCGTAATACTCTAATTCCAAAGTAGCTCCGTCTATTATATTGACCGCTGCATTACCGTTAAAACTAGCCTCCTTTATAGGGAGTACCTGAATGAGTTGTCCTCCTTTGGAGAAAGAAGTCAGGTAAGCATAACTTTCAGGTGGAACAGCTTTGGTAAATTCGTGATACAAAAGGCGAATAGAATCCGTATAAGTCAACTCTACGCCGAAGAGAGAAAGCCCAGGATGTAAAATGGAATCCGGGAAGAAATTTTTGGCTTCTTCGAAAAGCAAAATTTGGGAAGAATCCGTCGAAGGAGCAGAGAGGTTTTGGATAAAAGAAAAGAAAGCAAAAGTGCCTGGTTCATTAGACCTGACCGACGATTGATTTTTGACGAGCAAGCTCGAAAAAATTAAAGATTCAGGATCCTGTTGCCGGACACAACTTATCAAACCAGCAACTAGCAAAAAGACGACTATAACTATATGGATGTTCCCTCTTTTCATTATTTCTTCTTTCTTCAATATCCCTGCCGAAATTGTTCCAGAACTTCGGAATGTGTCTATAATTAAAATTCCATATCCGTTTTTTTCCTTTTCTTTGCAAGAAAAAATAAGATATGTATGTACGTAATGCCTTGCTTTTTCTCCTTTTCGCCGCTGCTTGTAGACCATCCGGCACGGCAGACCAATCTGCTCCAACATCTATGGTAGAAAATAAAGCACACCTTAGCCCGGAAATGCGATATGGGGAACTATTTAAAATGGCACAGCTAGACGAAGTTTTCCCGGATTCCAAAACCTTTGTGGATTGTATTCCGAAATTTTCAACGGATGAATTGATGAAACGATTTGAAAAAGAACGAGTTCAACCTGATTTTAATATTGCTGCTTTTGTAAAGGCGCATTTTGACTTACCTGGCAAATATGATAGCCAATTTAAAACAGATACCAGCCGTAGTGTAGTGGAGCATATCAATGCACTTTGGCCCGTACTCACCCGGGAGGCAGATACCATCGGAAAGATTACTTTGTTGCCATTGCCCAAACCTTACATCGTTCCCGGCGGTCGCTTTCGCGAAATTTATTATTGGGACAGCTATTTTACCATACTGGGTTTGCAGAAAGCCGGAGAAATAGAAATGATTGAAAATATGGTGGATAACTTTTCTGCTATTATCGAAAGAGAAGGATTTGTTCCCAATGGTAATCGTACTTATTATCTGGGGCGTTCCCAACCTCCTTTTTTCTCGCTCATGGTAAGAACTCTGGCAGAATCGAAAGACGATAAAGTATATGTAAAATACCTTCCTTTCCTGGAAAAAGAATACCAGTTTTGGATGGCAGGTTTGACCAAACTTTCTGCGAGCCAACCTACTCATCGACGTCTGGTACGTCTGGAAGATGGCTCAGTGCTCAACCGCTATTGGGACGACCGCCCGGTTCCTCGCCCGGAATCTTATCGCGAAGATGTGGCCTTGGCAAAAGATGTAGAAAGACCTGCCGAAGAAGTGTATCGCGATATTCGCGCCGCTTGTGAATCCGGTTGGGATTTTAGTAGCCGTTGGTTTAAAGATGGCCAATACCTGGCTTCTATCCACACCACGGATATCATTCCAGTTGATTTGAATGCTTTGTTGTTTCATCTGGAATCCATGTTGGCAAAAGCTTATGAATTGGATGGCAATAAAGAAGAAGCTACCCTTTATCAGCAAAGAGGACAACAGCGTTTTGATGCGATTCAACGCTACTGCTGGGATGCGGAGCAACAATTTTTTGTAGATTACGATCATGTAGAAAGACGTTCAAGTAAACAACGAACATTGGCAGGAATGTATCCTCTTTACTTTGGTTTAAGTACTCAAGAACAGGCCAATGCAGCCGCAGAGATTATCCAAAAAGAATTTTTAAAACCTGGTGGAGTAGTTACCACTTCTGTAGAAACGGGGCAACAATGGGATGCTCCCAATGGCTGGGCACCACTACAATGGATAAGCATTCAGGGTTTGAGAAATTACAATGCCAATGCCCTCGCAGATTCTATAAAAACCCGATGGGTCAAGCTCAATGAAAAAATATATCAGCGTACCGGAAAGTTAACCGAGAAATACAATGTAGTCAACATCGGCCTTAAATCTGGAGGAGGAGAGTATCCTGAACAGGATGGCTTTGGTTGGACCAATGGCGTATTGCTGAAGTTGTTGATGGAAGAATCGGTGGCTAAATAAGAACCTAAAATAATAAAATGTACGAATACGAAAAAGGAGAATTTGGAGGAATGGAAACTTTCCGGGTATACGATTCCGAAATAGGGAATAGTATGACGGTGATTCCGGAGCATGGTGGCCATTTGCAAGAAGTGCTGCTTGGAGGAGTATCTGTCATTGATGGTTTTCAGACCGCAGAAGAATTGGCGAAAAATTTTAAAAGTAAGAGTGCGGTGCTTTATCCTTTTCCCAATCGCTTGAAAAATGGACAATACGAACACGCTGGCGAAACGTATCAATTTCCAATCAATAATGAATCTACCGGAAATGCCATTCATGGAATTGGGATTAAAGTAGAAATGAAAGTTCACTCTATTGAATTGGGGGAGGAGGAGGCCGATATGCATTTGCGCTACGAATATGTTGGCGGCGATTCAGCTTATCCTTTTGCTTTTGCATTTAGTTTATCTTTTTATTTTCGAAAAGATGGTTCCTTTGATGCTTCTTTTGGCCTGCATAATTTTTCCAATGTTGATATTCCGGTCGGACTGGGCTGGCATCCTTATTTTAAACTAACAGGAAAAGTCGATGACCTTCAATTGCAATTGCCCAAAGTGCAACGAGTAGCAATAGATGAATTTATGATTCCGACGGGAGAAAAAATTCCTTTTGACGATTTTCAGGAAACTAAAACAATTGGAAGTGCTGAACTCGATACTGGTTTTTACATTGATGAGGACAATCCGCGTTCACTAGTCTTGTTGAAAAATAATACCCATCAACTTCGATTTTGGCAGGAATTAGGGGAAGGAAAATTCAATTTCCTGCAAGTATATATTCCCCCTGCCAGGAACAGTATTGCACTGGAGCCAATGACTTGTAATATCGATGCTTTCAATAATAGAGATGGCCTGCTAATCCTTAAACCTGGACAAGGGGTGATGGGTAGATGCGGATTTTCGGTAGACGCCATCTAAAACCTTTTTCTTCGACGATTTTCAAAGATCAATGATAATGGGGTTTACTGGCTGGTGTGCAGGTCTTTGAAATAAGGTGATTTCAATTTTAATAACGCTTCCCGCGTTTCAACATTTCCCGGAGCAAATCCAAATCCTGTTCATTCTTAATTAGTGAACCGAGGTGTGGTGGCAGCTCTGCGGTCAGATCAATATTTTCCAAATCTCCAGCCTGAATTTTTTCCATCAATAGCAATTTCATCCAATCGATCAATTCACTGGTAGACGGTTTCTTTTTTACGCCTCGTATTTCCCTCAGTTCATAAAAAAGCCGCATAGATTGTTGTACCAGTTCGTCTTGTAAGCCAGGGTAGTGTACTTCTACAATCTCCTGCATGGTTTCCTTTTCTGGAAAACGGATGTAGTGAAACAAGCAGCGACGCAGAAAGGCATCGGGCAATTCTTTTTCATTATTGGAGGTAATGATTACGATCGGACGTTTATTGGCTTTGATTGTTTTTTGCAATTCATAAACAAAAAATTCCATCTTATCCAATTCCAACAGGAGGTCATTTGGAAATTCAATATCTGCTTTGTCTATTTCGTCGATCAACAACACCACTGCTTCCTCTGCATCAAAGGCTTGCCAGAGTTTTCCTTTTTTGATGTAATTGGCAATATCTTCCACTTCTGCATTGCCCAATTGTGAGTCTCTCAGACGGGATACCGCATCGTATTCATACAGCCCTTGTTGAGCCAGGGTAGTGGATTTGATGTGCCAGGTGATGATGGGTTTGTCCAATGATCTGGCAATCTCATGTGCCAATAAAGTTTTACCCGTTCCCGGTTCTCCTTTTACCAATAATGGTTTCTCCAGATGAATAGCTGCATTCACGGCCACTTGCAATTCTTGTGTAGCGACGTAGGTATCTGTACCTTTGAATTTCATTTTTTATGCTTTGGAAGCAAAAGTACGTAAAATTTATAGAGAAGTATCGCAGAGATTCGTAGAGGAAATGCGGAGACTCGCAGAGGTTTAAGAGCAAACGAAAACAAAACTCTGTGCATCTCTTTTCTCTCCGCGATGCTCCTCCTTGATATAAAAAAACAAAATGGAATTCAATACCCTCTGGGAGACATTTATCCAGGCACTCGAAAATGAAGGATTCTTCTACTGGTCGGAACTGTTGGCGGTGATTACCGGGGTCTTTTATGTGGTTTTGGCAGCGCGGAATAATAGCTGGTGTTGGTTTTGGGGGATTATAAGTTCTAGCTTATGGACTTATGCCGCTTATGTGGTTTTTGATTTATACATTGATGCCTTGTTGCAGGTTTTTTATGTGATCATGGGAGCGATCGGCTGGTATCAATGGACGAAAGGGAAAGAAGGGGAGGCTTTACCGATAAGTCAGATGAGTGAGCGGGAACATTTGCTTATAATTTCGGGTGGAATAGTGTCCTCGATTATCATAGGTTATCTTTTTTCGACATATACTCCGGCAGCAGCCACCTATTTAGATGCTTTTACAACGGTTTTTTCCATTGCAGCTACTTTTATGGTGGTGAATAGGAAATTGGAAAATTGGTTGTATTGGATAGTGATTGATCTGGTTTATTGCTATTTGTATTTTAGTAGAGGCGGTTATTTATTTGCCTTACTTTTCGTGGTTTACACCTTCATTGCAATATTGGGGTATTTGCGATGGCGAAAAGAATTGACCTTAACTCATCCTTCGAAATGATTGATCATAATAGGCAGGTCTCGGCACAGTTGATAAGTGTTTTTCATTTTGTGCTTTAAAAAGTCCACCCAAAAATAGCGATTGTACGAAATGAAATTAACCAGGCTGATTTCAAAATTACTTAGGTAATCATTGATACTTTGCAACATGTCTTCTGAGTCTACCAAAGCAAAATGAATGGGTACACCCGGAGCCAATTTCTGCAACTCTTCTTTAATCCTTTCCTCAAGTTCCGATGACAGGCGTTGAGTGAAATGATGGACATGAAGAATATGGATTTCAGAATTGAATAAATAAGTCAAGCCAGCAATGTACTCCAGTTTATCTTGATAAATAACTTGCCCATCATTGATAAATAGAATTTTTTGAAAACCCGAGAAAGAAATGTTTGGCGGAAGCAACAAAACCGGACAAAGTGCTTCCTGGGAAACCTCTGAAACCACCAGACCAAATTCATCGTTGAAGGGATAACTAAAACTTTTGATGCCCATGATAATAAGGTCAGTGTCAGGACTTCGGGAGCATTTAAGTAATTCCTCTTCTGGAAAACCTTCCAGGACTTTTTTTTGAACAACAGCCCGTTCTGGTAAAGGAGAAAGGTTTTCTTTATTGACCTCTAATGGTTTTAATTGTTGCAATTTTTGTTGGAAATAGATTTTTAACTCTTCTGGTGTTTTTCCGGAGCGTAGCCTGCCTTTTAGTTGTTTAAGATGAAAAATGTAAACCAATTCGAGATTACTTCCCAGTTGATTAGATAAATCCAATCCATAGCGGTATAGCAGTCTCGGTTGGTTGCTAAGATCAATAGCAAGCAGAATGTGATTAAACATTTGGGTCAGTTAAATTCGAATTGAGTATTTAAGCGGAGCGAACTTAAGCATATATATTTGGGGAGACCAGATGGATAAAAGACAAAAAATGGACATTTTCGTTAAATGAATTTTACCACAGGAAATAAGGTTTTTTGATGCCCTGAAACTTATTCTGATGCTGGAAACCAAATTGACAAAGAGCAACCTTTGTGCAAAAAAGAAAAGCTGGAAGTAAAAAGGAGGCCAAAGAAAGGATCAATGATAATTATTTAGACGAAATCTAAATAATTTCCCTCTTTTAAAATAGCATTTTCACCTTAAGAATAAATGGAAAACCTTTATATCTTTGCGGTGATTTTTAACATCTTATTAATAAATTTAAACTAAGATAGTCTTGAAGAACGGAATTACCAAACTACTGTTCCTAGTTTTCTTTCTGACAATCGCCCTATCCGCATCTGCACAATCCAGTGCAGGAGGTTCTTCTAATCTTCTTTTTGTCTCCCTGGCTGTTATTGCCGGAATTATTCTACTCGGAGTCATTTTGCAAGTGGCAAATAATCTAATGCGTATTGAGGCCAAAGAAACTGGCACCGATAAAAGTGGAAACAACTATTCTATCTTTCCACGGATTTCTGAAATGTTTAACCCTGATAAACCTAAGTTTATTGGAGATGGAACATACACCGTATTGAAGAAGGGGCACGATATCCTTCTTGAAGGAGAAGCGGCTAAGTCCGTGACTTCTGAAATATCGGGTAACACCTTTGCCATTCAACCCCCCAACTTTATCGGTATGTCACCTATTCCAAAGGTATTACCAGTGGTTGGAGAAGAGGTAAAAGCAGGGGATCCAATATTCTTTGATAAAAAACGGCCGGAAATTCAATATGTAGCACCAGTGAGTGGAGAAGTGGTCAGCATTGATCGTGGAGAAAAGCGTTCTATTGCTCAGGTTGTTATTTTGGCAGACAAAGAAATGCAATACCGTGCTTTTCCTGCATTTGATCTGGAAAATGGCAGTCGAGAAGACTTGGTTCAACACCTGCTCAATACTGGTGGCTGGCCGCTGATTCGTCAGCGTCCATTCGATATAGTACCTGCACCTGGCGATTTGCCCAAAGCAATATTCATTTCTACCTTCGATTCCGCTCCACTTGCACCAGACCTCAATTTCGTGGTCAATGGTCAGGATAAAGCTTTTCAGAAAGGCTTAGATGTTTTAAATAAACTGACAGAAGGAACGGTTCACCTTGGCTTAGATGCCAGAGGCGAAAAGCCCAATGCTGCTTTTTCAGAAGCTAAAGGCGTTCAGAAAAATTGGTTCCACGGTCCACATCCAAGTGGCAATGTCGGTGTACAAATTCACCACACTGATCCTATCAATGCTACTGATAAAGTTTGGGTACTCGGTGTACAGGAAGTTATTACGCTAGGAAATATATTTTTAGAAAACCGCTATAATGCTACTCGTGTAGTTGCCCTAGCTGGTGCAGAGTTCAAAACTCCACGTTATTTGAATACTTATCAGGGAGCCAAAATTGCTGATTTGGTCAAAGACGAAGTAGCTGGCGATAATGTGCGATTGGTTTCCGGTGATCTATTGAGTGGACATAAGAAATCAGAAGATGGATTCCTGGATTTCTTTGCGGATCAAGTTACTTCTATTGAAGAAGGAGATTATTATGAAATGTTTGGCTGGATATTGCCAATGACTTCTCGTCCTAGTATTTCTAAAACCTACCCCAGCAATGTAATTTTCAAGGATTCTAAATTCAAAGCCAATACCAATACCCACGGAGAAAAACGGGCTTTTGTAATGACTGGACAATATGAGAGTGTGTTGCCGATGGATATTTATCCTCAGCATTTGATGAAAGCAATTTTGGTCAATGACTTTGAACGCATGGAAGGCCTGGGCTTATACGAACTGAGTGAAGAAGATTTGGCCCTTTGTGAATTCGCCTGTACATCCAAACAACCATTGCAATCTATTTTGCGCGAAGGTTTGGAAACGATGCGTTTGCAAAGTTAATCCCAGTCCAGAAACACACCAACTTAAATAACGAAGTTTATTCTACTCAAATAATATGGCTTTAATAGATTTTTTCAAAAAAATAGAACCGGACAAAAAGAAGTCTCCTTTTATGCATACGTTGTATGATGGACTCTTCACTTTTGCCTACGCTCCCAATTCGGTTACCGATAAAGGAGTACATATCCGCGATGGTATGGATCTCAAGCGAACCATGATTTTTGTGGTATTGGCCATGCAATTGTGTTATATTTTTGGTACCTGGAATATTGGACATCAGCATTTTCTGGCATTGGGAGAACATACCGGATTACTAGATGGTTTCCATCTGAAAGTAATGTATGGTCTGATCAAATTACTCCCCATATTTGTGGTCTCCAATTTAGTAGGACTCGGAATCGAATTCTGGTATGCTACCAAAAACGGACATGCCATTGAAGAAGGATTTCTGGTGTCAGGAGCTTTGATTCCCTTGATTATGCCTCCGGATTTACCAATATGGATATTGGTATTGGCCATTGCTTTTGCAGTCATTATTGGAAAAGAAGCTTTCGGTGGTACCGGAATGAATATTTTGAATATTGCCTTGTTGACCAGGGTTTTTGTCTTCTTCGCTTATCCGACTACCATCTCAGGTGATGAGGTTTGGGTATCTGGTGTAGCAGACGGAATCGCTAATTACAGCTGGTGGCATACTGGTTTTTCCAACTCCTTGTTTGAAGCCTTCGGCTGGTCAACCTTTGATCCTGGTTCTCGGATAGTGGATGGCTGGACCGGTGCTACTCCTTTGGGACTGGCGTCCAAAGGAGGTTGGGAAGCTGTAACGGCTCATTATACCCCTTCTCAAATGTTTTGGGGAACCATTCCCGGTTCAATCGGTGAAACTTCCAAACCAGCTATATTTATAGGTGTATTTATATTGATCAGTACGGGGATTGCTTCCTGGAGAATCATGTTGAGTATGCTTATCGGAGCCATCTTAATGGCAATGGGACTCAATTTATGGGGCGGTACTGAATTTATGCAAGTACCTTGGTATTACCAATTTTACATGGGAAGTTTTTTCTTCGCAATGGCTTTTATGGCTACCGATCCGGTGACTGCTGCTTCTACCAATCGTGGAAAATGGATATACGGATTATTAATAGGTGCCATTGGTATGATTATTCGGGTATTGAACCCAGCATATCCTGAAGGCTGGATGCTCGCCATTCTGTTTATGAATGTCTTTGCTCCACTGATCGATCATTATGTTTTAGAATCTAACATTTCAAAAAGATTAAAACGTGCATAGTACTAATTACGTTCTCGGATTTGTATTGACCATGACGGTTATTGTCGCTGTGGTCTTGGCAGGCTTGTCTTCCTTATGGAGTGAAGCTTCCAAAAAGAATGAAGCCATTTTCAACAAACGCAGTATTCTGATGGCGGTCAAAAGTGAACTCGGAGGAGTTGACCCGAAGACCATGCCCGATGATGATGTTTTAGCTATTTTTGACCAACAGGTAAAGCAATTGGTATTGAATATGGATGGCGATCTATTGACTTCAGAAGATGTAGTCAACTCTGGATATAAAGGTGGCCGCGCAGAAGACATCGACATGGCTAAAGAAAAGAAAAAGCCAGAAGCGGAACGCATATTGCCCCTCTTTGTTTTTAATTCTGACAAAGGTGAATTCTATATCCTTTCTGTAAGAGGAAATGGACTATGGGATGAAATTTGGGCCAATGTAGCATTGAAAAGTGATTTCAATACTGTTGCCGGAGCGGCCTTTGACCACAAAGGAGAAACACCTGGTCTTGGAGCTGAAATCAAAGATAATGCAGCTTTCTACAATCAATTTGCTGGAGAAAAAATCTTCGATGCCAATGGCAATTATGTCTCTGTAGATGTAATAAAAGGAGGAGCCAAACCAGATAATGTTCATGGCGTTGATGGTTTGTCTGGTGCGACGGTAACTGCTGATGGAGTAGCAGAAATGCTGGAGCGAGGTATCAGATATTACCTGCCTTACATCAAAGAGCAGATGGCTGGTAAGATATTGGGACTGAACTAAATTCAGACTCTGTTAAATTAAAGAATAAATAAAACTAAGCGATAATGGCTGAAAGTACCATTCAGGAACCAAAAGTAGCGAAGAGCGAACCCTTATTTGGGAAAACGGAAAAGAAGCTGCTAACTGATCCTTTAAATGATAATAACCCGATCACCGTACAGGTATTGGGAGTTTGTTCTGCACTGGCAGTAACCTCAGTGGTTTACCCATCAATGGTGATGGCGGTTGCGGTAATTTTTGTTTGTGCATTTTCCAACCTCTTTACCTCGCTGGTGAGAAATATGATTCCCAAGCAGGTGAGAATGATCGTGCAATTGGTGATCATTGCCACGCTGGTAACGATTGTAGAGCTAACGCTAAAACGCTACAGTTACCCGGTGTACAAAGAATTGTCTGTATACATCGGTCTGATCATCACCAACTGTATCGTGATGGGACGTTTGGAAGCTTATGCAATGGCCAACAAGCCTTGTCGCTCTTTCCTCGATGGACTTGGTAATGGAATTGGCTATGGATTGATTCTCGTAGTCGTCGCTTTTATCCGGGAGATATTTGGTAAAGGAACCCTATTCGCGGGTAGCGGCATTGAAATGAAACTCATCGGCCCTTCTGCTGATTACTTTATCAATACGGTAGCATCAAGTGGTATCGGAACCTGGTTTTCCTGGTACTCCAATAATAACCTGATGGTATTGCCGGCAGCAGCCATGTTTATCATCGGTATTTTGATCTGGATTCAACGTAGCTACAATCCAAAACTAGTCGATATTTCCTAGTTTATGGGCAAGAAAGGACAAAATCAAATAAAAAGATTTTATACAAAAAACAGTTAAATACAAATTATCAAAACGACGTTTATTGTATAGCAAAATAAATATAATGAAATATAAGACATTAGCAATTGCTACTCTATTATCATTTTCGTGCTATTTTTCAGTAGCGCAATCTTTTCAGAGTATTTATTTTCCGTTTGATAATTTCTCTTTCATTGACGGAATGAATCATGGCGACTTTAATGGTGATTCTCTACCTGATTTTCTTATAACGGCATCGAACTTTGGAATAATGCAATTAGGAATCAATAATGGTTTGGATTCACCTGAATTTGAGGAGATAGGTGATATAAACTCTATAGATCATACAGCAATTATTGATATTGATGAAGATGGAGATTTAGATATAATTGGTCGAACAATGTGGGATGGAGTACATTTATTTATCAATGATGGAAATGCTAATTTTGAAAGGCAAGATTTTGATTTGCCATATTACAGAACCATTAATTTTAGTGATATTACAGGAGATGGTTCAGAAGAGATGATCGTAGGAACATTTGAATTATCAATCTATAAAATTGATAAAACATCATTTGAATTGACATTGCTATACTCAGGAGACTTTGGAGATGGAGACATAGGTGCTGTTAATTCTTTCGATTTTGATAATGATGGTGATCTCGATGTTGTAGTAAGTATTGAAACAAGTGGCTTGGTCTGTTTCAAACAAACTGCACCATTAACGTTCGAACCAGAACTACTATATGATGATACTTATGATGCAGACCTTGTTGAAGTCGTAAATATAAACAACGACAATATTTATGATTTTGTTCTTTATAGTTATGATGATAAACAAGGAAAAATCGTGTTGAGTGATGGTACTAGTCAGTATTTGGATGTAAATGTAAACCCAGGAAATAGTATGAATACATTGACATTAGTTGGAGATCTTAATGCTGATGATAAACAAGAAATTATAGTTTTTGAAAATACAGATTTCAATAACTTCAGTATGTCGATAAAGGAATACAAAGAAAATAACCTTACTGATCTACTGGTTGTGGATAATCATTATGCATCATTTGGAGGAGGAGTTACAGATATTGATAATGATGGAGATATGGACTTTTACTTTTTTCAAAATGATGCAATTAAGCCTGGCTTAGTGTATTATCTTTCTGATGGATTACTTACGAACTCTGATAGAGTTGAGATTGCCACTGATGTAGACATTTATCCTAATCCAGCAAATGGACTAATTAATATTGATGTTAAGGGAAATCAAAATTTTCAAGTAAATCTATATGATCTTGAAGGTCGAATTATAACTACAACATCAAATACAGCCCAGCTTAATTTGGATTCGAATTTAAAAGGAGTTTATCTACTTGAAATAATAGATACAAACACCTATCAAAAGATAGTAAAAAAAGTAATCATAGAAAATTAGAATTCCAGATTCGTTGTCGGTCATGAACACATCGTGTCGTCTTAACCGTCAAACAGAAGTATCATTCAATAAATTAATTGTAAACGCATTAATACGTCAATAATGGATTTTTTCAACGTTTTTATTAAGGCCGCTTTTATCGAAAACCTCGTATTGGCTTATTTCCTTGGAATGTGTTCTTTTCTGGCTGTATCCAAAACGGTACAAACTGCTTTTGGTTTGGGACTAGCCGTCATCTTTGTATTGGGCATCACCATGCCAATCAACTGGATGATCAACGAATACCTTTTGAGTGAAAATGGCCTTTTCGGAATGGACTTAACCTTTTTGCGATTTATCCTTTTCATTGCAGTGATCGCTTCTATGGTACAATTGGTAGAGCTAGTAGTGGAGAAAGTTTCTCCCGCTTTATATAATTCCCTTGGGATTTTCTTACCACTGATTACAGTAAATTGTGCAATCCTTGGAGGTTCTTTATTTATGGTATCCAGAGAATACAACTTCTCAGAATCTGTAGCTTTTGGACTCGGAGGTGGATTTGGCTGGTTTTTAGCCATTATTGCCTTGGCCGCTATCCGCGAAAAAATTCGCTACTCCAATGTACCTCCAGCACTCCGTGGTTTGGGTATGGCTTTTATCCTTACCGGATTGATGGGCGTTGCTTTTATGAGTCTGATGGGTATTGATCCTGCTGCTTTGTCTGGTTTGACGGAGTAAGGAATTTAATTGTAGTAAAAAAGATTTACGATATGTTTATAGTACTTTCTATTCTAGTTTTTAGCTCCGTAATCCTTTTGCTTTCGGTGATGCTGATCGTAGCAAGAAAGCGTTTGGTGCCTCAGGGCGAAGTGAAGATTGTGGTCAATGGCGATACTGAAAATCCGCTGATGGTTCAGCCGGGTGGTACGCTATTGGGAGCCCTTTCTGAGAAAAGTGTATTCCTTCCTTCTGCCTGTGGTGGTGGTGGTACTTGTGCGATGTGCGAATGCCATGTACTCGAAGGTGGAGGAGATGTATTGCCTACGGAATTGAATCACCTGACTCGTCGCGAAGCAGCAGAGCACAAACGTCTGGCTTGCCAGGTAAAAGTGCGCCAGGATATGGTGATTGAAATTCCAGAAGAAATCTTCGGAATCAAAAAATGGGAATGTACAGTGGTTTCCAATGATAACGTAGCCACCTTTATCAAAGAATTTGTGGTAAGATTGCCAGAAGGAGAAACCCTGGATTTTCAATCTGGTGGTTATGTACAGATTGATGTTCCAGTGGTGACCGTTGATTTTTCTAAAGACATTGAGGTACAAGAAGAATACCATGCAGACTGGGATAAATTTGGATTGTGGTCATTGAAGATGGTCAATGATGAAGAACAATTCCGAGCCTACTCAATGGCCAATCACCCTGCAGAAGGAGACATCGTGATGTTGAACATTCGTATTGCTACTCCACCTTGGGATCGTCAGAAAAATGCCTGGATGCCCGTTAACCCGGGAGTTTGTTCTTCTTATGTATTTGGTTCTAAGCCTGGAGATAAGGTAACCATCTCTGGACCGTATGGAGAATTTTTCATCAAACCAACCAAAAAAGAAATGGTGTATATTGGTGGAGGTGCAGGAATGGCACCGCTGCGTTCTCACCTGTTCCATTTGTTCCACACCTTAAAAACCAAAGACCGTAAAGTGTCTTTTTGGTATGGAGGTCGTTCTACAAAAGAGCTGTTTTATACCGATCACTTTAGAAAAATCGAAGAAGGATTTCCTAACTTTAGTTATAATATTGCTCTGTCCGATCCAAGTGAAGAAGACAACTGGAAATTGAAAAGTAGCCTGGATGATAAAGAGGCAGATGGTTACAAAGGATTTATTCACCAGGTTTTATACGATAATTACCTAAAGGATCATCCAGAGCCAGAAGAAATCGAATACTATTTCTGCGGACCTCCATTGATGAATGCGGCAGTAATCAAAATGCTTGATGAGCTAGGTGTGCCTGATGAAAATATCGCCTTCGATGATTTTGGAGGATAAAAAATAATCTAAAACCCTATACTTAATAACTTTCCCCGTACTAAAATCCAAATGAGATAAAAGGTGCTTCGATTTCGAAGCACCTTTTTAGTAATGACCGAAAAATAAGTTCCGTATTTTGGCTAGAGAATTTTTTTATCAAGACGAGTTGAAAAACGTAGGCATAGCCTTAGCTATGACGAGGCTTTTCAAGGAAGTATTGGTTAAAAAGTATCAGCCATAAATCGAGAAGTTATTATTTGATCATTACTCACTTTTATTCCACTCTTATTTCATCAATAAACAACCAGGATTTATAGCCCCCGCCTTGTCTGCCTTTTGGAATGAGGCCATAATTTTTGACCAGTATTTTAAGAAATTGACCTTTGATGTTTTTGAGTTCTATGGGTGTTTCCATTACTTTTTTATCATCCCGAACGACTTCTCTTTTAGCAATTCCTTTAAAGTCTTTTCCATCAGAAGAAATGAATAATTCTATCGACTTCGGCAAATAAATCCATTGGCCTTCTCCATTAAAAAATCGAAAGGTAATTTTGTTAATATTTTCCAAGTCACCAAAATCAATAGTCGCTTCAAAGTCGTCTCCTTCAAATCCCAACCACTCTGCATCACCATAGCGTTCCGGACTCCCTAAGACCCCATTGATCAAAGAACCCGGACCACCACCACTATATTTAGGATGCGGTTGGTTTTGGAATTCGATCTTTTTCCCTGCCGCTTTATGCCAGCTAAAAGTCTGTTGCCAGTCCCGGCCAATTTTTTCTCCTGCCAGAAAAGATTGTGCTTTTATCTGTTGATTCTTTGTCACTTTTATAGGCTGCTGAAATAAATTAGAACTGGAATTAGGTTCGCTACCATCTGTCGTATAATAAACCTGACCGTCTTTAGCCAATGGATTTAAAAGAACCTCAACAGTTCCGTTTTTTGGCTGAATAGAAGACGTGAGATCATAAAGATGATTGGCAGCATTGATACCCATTGCCTGCAATCTGTTGATGTGAAAACCGATTCTAGAAATAAAATGATCAAAATCGCGACTGACTTTGGGCGACCAGACTACTTCTGACAAGGCACACAAACGAGGGAATGCCATGTATTCGAGTTGGTCTGCGGTGGGGATGTATTCTGTCCAGAGGTTGGCCTGTGAACCCAGAATGTGGCGAGTTTCTTCTTCGTTGAGTTCGGCTGGAATAGGTTCGTATTGATAAATTTTTTTTAGTGGAATTAATCCTCCAATGGCTAGTGGTTCGTCCGGGTGATCACTTTGGTAATAATCAAAATAGCAATAAGAGGTTGGCGTCATCACTACATCATGCCCCGCTTTGGCCGCTTCAATTCCACCTTCGATGCCTCTCCAGGACATGACCGTTGCATTAGGTGCCAATCCACCCTCCAGAATTTCATCCCAGCCAATGATCTGTTTTCCCTTAGCATTGATGTGCTTTTCGATTCGCTTAATAAAATAACTTTGCAATTCCATTTCATCCTTGAGTTCCTCTTTGCGCATTAGCTGTTGGCAAAAACGACTTTCTTCCCATTTGGTTTTTGGACATTCGTCACCACCAATGTGAATGTACTTTCCCGGAAAAAGAGCGATTACTTCGTCTAGTACATTTTCGAGGAATTCAAAAGTTGTTTCCGTAGGACAAAAAATATTTTCAGAAACACCCCATAATGACCAGGGTTCAAATTGATCTCCCTCGCAAGCCAATTCTGGATAAGCAGCTAAGGCGGCCTGTGCATGTCCGGGCAACTCAATCTCCGGCACTACGGTGATAAAACGTTCTGCGGCATATTGTATCACTTCTTTTATTTGGGCCTGTGTATAAAATCCGCCATATCGAATTTTATCAAATTGATGAGGTTGATCATTATAATGTCCAATCAAGGTGCCATTTCTAAATCCACCGACTTCCGTAAGCTTTGGATATTTTTTTATTTCGATTCTCCAACCTTGATCGTCTGTTAAGTGCCAATGAAAATGATTGAATTTGTGAAAAGCCAATTGATCTATGAATTGCTTAACCACATCAACTTCAAAAAAATGGCGAGAGACATCGAGGTGCATGCCTCGGTATTTAAAACGTGGCGCATCATTTATTTCTACAGCAGGTATTGCCCAAATTTCATCTTCGGAGTTCTCTGCTTTTTCAAACTCCAGAGGCAATAATTGCCTTAGTGTTTGTACCCCATAAAACAAACCAACCGGATTCTTTGCTTTTAACAAAACCTGATCAGCGTTTACAGAAAGAATGTATCCCTCCGGACCTTCGAGGTTGGAATCTAATTGAAAGGTGATGGTGTTTTTTGTCTTTGCTTCTTTTTTCAGAGTAAGCGCATATCCTGTACGAGCATTTAGTTTTTGTAAAAAGTTAGTGGTTATTTTAGACGCCTGATTTTGTGGATCGAGCAGAACCAGGTTAGTGTTTTTATCTATGATAAATTGCCCTGACCGAGCACTGAGTGTTGCTGGAAAAGGCACTAATTGGTATTGACTTTTGGAGGCTCCGGGTTTAGAAATATCTGTTTGACAATTGGAGAATAGAAAAGTAGCAAAAAGCAAAAGGAGGAGTGGTATTTTCATTCTAATTTTTTATGGATACCACGCAATATATGCTTTTATGCAATTGATTCCATAAAATTCTCTTTCCGTAAAGGATTAAAAATTAGAAGATAGAGGTGCTTAGCTTTGGGAAAATGAAAGCACTCATTTGGTAATTCGGAGTTACACAGGGATTCACTATTGAGAAAAAGTCGAGCGGCAGAAACTAATGTTTCGCCACCCGCATGTAACTGACCTTTTTTTGCAAGTTAAGGGTAAAAGGAGGTACAACGTATCACCCATTTGGGTGATTTTGTACATTACTTGCGGATTTTACTAGTGATCTTCTATTTTTTCAACTTGATTTTTCTTCCTACCGGATTTGATACCTGATAAAATTAAAGCAACCCTGGATTTGACTCCAGTTTTTTTGAAGATGTGTTTCAAATGTGTTTTTACAGTATTGATAGAAATGCCTAATTCTTCAGAAATGGCTTTATTGGTCTTGCCCAATAAGAGTTGATTTAGTACTTTTTGCTCCATAGGAGTCAGCTCAGGGTATGTCATAACGGGAGTTTGCCTAAAGTTGCTACTTTTTTTAAGCAAGCGCCTCACCCAAATGGGGGATTTTTTGAGCATTCAACCAAACGTCCCATTAGCAAGGCTAAAACAATTCCCTTAATTTAGCGACCGCCTGAGAGCGGGTATGGACTTCCAATTTTTCGTAGATATTTTTAATGTGTGTTTTGATGGTGTTGATGCTGATGAAATGAGTTTCTGCCATTTGCTTATTGGTTTTTCCATTGCGGAGATCGAGTAGGATTTCAAATTCTTTATTGGTGAGCGGGGACAGTATTTTTTGATTGAGACTTTCCAGGTTGATGGTACCAATGCTTTGGATTTGAGAATAGTTGAACAATGCGATTTCCAGAGTCGATAATAAATCTCGTTCGTCAAAAGGTTTGACAATATATCCCATGGGGCGGGTGTGTTTGGCGCGGTCGAGTGTTGTCTTGTCGGCATAGGAAGTCAAAAAGACAAAAGGGATTTTATACTTTTCTTTGATGATTTCTGCAATAAAAATACCATCTCTTTCTTCTCCCAGGTTAATATCGAGGATGGCGATATCGGGACAATTGGATTCCAATTGAAGTAACGCTGCATCTGTGCTATGAGCAATACCCGAAACAGCATAATCAAAACTGTCTAAATAATCAGCAATGTCTTCTGCGATGAGTGGTTCGTCTTCGACTATCAATACTCTGATTTCTGACATAGGTTTAGGTTGTTTGGTAGTTGTGAATGAGTAGCCGGGCTATCGTTCCGTTTTGTTGTTGTATTTGAAATTTGGCTTTGAGTTTAACCGCAAAGGTGTCTATTAATTTTATACCAAAACCGCCATCTTTATCGGTGGCAATTCCTTCTGTTTTTATGCCAATGCCATTGTCTTTTACTTCAAGTAGAAGGTATTCTTTTTCTTCTTTGAGTGTAACGGCTACGGTTCCTTTTGTTTCATTGGGAAAAGCATATTTTAGAGCATTGGTTAACAATTCATTTAAGATTAAACCCAAAGGAATGATAGTATCTACATCGAGATTTAACTCATCAATGTGTGTTTTTAAGTTGATGCGACTCGGTTGGATGTTGTAAGAATTAAACAAACTTTCGCTGAGTTTTTCGATGTATTCTTTTACACTAACACCTACTAAATTATTTTTTTGATACAAATTTTGATGAATGATTGCCATCGACTTTACCCGGTTTCTTCCTTCCTGTAACGCATCCAATGCTTTGGAGTCTTTAATGAAGTTGGATTGCAGGCGAAGCAAACTGGAAACCACTTGAAGGTTGTTTTTTACCCGATGATGAATTTCTTTAAGTAGTATTTCTTTTTCCCGGAGTGCCTTGGCAATGATGTTGTTTTTTTCTTCCAGCTTTTGATTGATTCTTCGCCGCAAACGATAAAGGGAATACAAACTGATGATGAAACCACAAGCCAATAACAGACCAATAAGTGTGATGATATTGGTTCGCTTATTCTCTTTTATAATCAGGTCTTTGATGTCTTTTTTAGCATTGAGCAAGGTGATCTCCTTTTCTTTTTTGGCCCTTTCAAATTGTTCTTCTAGCTCATGTACGCGCGCACTTTTTTCCAATGTAAAAATACTATCGTGTAAAAGAGCAGCTTCTTGCCCGGCCTGAACGGCTTTCTGGAATTGACCAACCTGTTCAAAATAAGCACTCTTTAAAGCAAAGAGCTCTTGCTTTTTATTTAAATCTTCAAAAGTATCAAGAATGATTTGTGCAGCATCTAATGCGACTTTTACTTCTGGAAGTTTTTGTTGTAAAATTTTTAGCCGGCCCAATACCAGATAGGATTTTGCCAATTCTGTGGGTTGGTTTCTTTTTAGAACTATTGGAAGTACCTGGGAAAAATATTCTTCTGCATTTTCATAAAACCCTTGTTTAGTGTACAAATCCACAATGGAAAATAATCTGTTTACAACCCCTCCTTCATTATTGGTGTTTTGATTGAGTGCCAGGGCTTCTTGCAAATGGGTCAGGGCTTCTTCGTATTGGCCTTCTTTTTCTTTTATTTCTGCAAGAGTAGTCAGAGAGATAGAGAGGTAATAACTTAAGTCTAATTTTCGACTAATCGCGATGGACTTAAGGCTGTATTCTTTTGCTCTTTCCAGATTTTTTTCTACAATAAAAGCGTTAGCAAGTTTACAATATTTCATTGCCAATGGAGCGGATTCTTCTTGAGCTTCTAAAACCGCTGTACCTAAGAGCATAAATTCCATCGCTTTTTCTTTGTTGTTTAAGGTGGTATGTAAGCTGGCCATATGATCGTAATTGAGCATAATGTCTGCTTCAATTCCCTGGTCTCTTTTTACTTGAAATCCTTTTTCAATATACCATTTAGCAGAATCTAAATTCCCTAAAACGAGGTAATCATAACCTGTCATTGAAAGTGCATTGGAGTAGGCATGGAAGTCTTTCATTTGATAACCAGCCTTCACTACCAGTTGATGGTATTTCAATGCTTCTACATGTTGGCTCCGCATAAAATAAATTTCTCCAATTCCTGCCGCTGACTTAACAATTAATTCCAGGTTGTCGATTTTTTGAGCCAGGTAAATAGCTTGGTCATAAGCTTTAAGAGCAGCATCTGGTTGACCAGAAAAAATAAGACTAAAGGCCAATTCCTTCGTTGCCTTTGCTTTTAATAAAGGTTTTTTATCGCCAGGTAGTGCTGTAATGATTTTCCTGAAAACGGGAATTGCTTCCTGAAAGCGGGATTGCTCCATCAGTTCAAGCCCTGCCTTAAAATTGGCCTCTAAACCTTTCACTTCCTGTGCTTTTCCTGGATGGAAAAACAGCAGCAAAAAGAGAGATACCGATATTTGCTTAAGCAATGTCATTAAACCAGTTTAAATTTTCGAATCAATAAGCGAATGCTTGTTCCATTTTCTTGTTGAATATCCAGTTGCGCTTTTAGCTTTTCCAGAAATGAGTTGATCAGATTTATGCCGAAACCTCCTTCATTGGAAGTGTCCATTTTTTCACTAGACATACCCACGCCATTATCACTGACTTCTAAAATCAATTGATCGGATTCTTTTTTCAATTTTATAAATACCGTTCCTTCTGTTTTATCAGGAAAGGCGTGTTTGAGTGCATTGGTTAGTAGTTCGTTGAGAATCAAGCCGATTGGAATAATCGTATCTACATCAATATTGAGTTCGTCGATATCGGTTTGCAGGTGAATGCGTTGAGGGTCGATGTTGTAAGACTGAAATAAACTTTTGCTGAGTTTTTCGATGTACTCACTGGCCTGAACACCTGTAAGGTTATCTACCTGATACAATTTCTGATGGATCAAAGACATGGATTTTACCCGGTTGCGACCTTCCTGAATGGCATCTAACGCCTTTTCATCTTTGATGTATTTGGTCTGTAAACGAAGCAGGCTGGAAACGACTTGCAGGTTGTTTTTTACCCGGTGGTGAATTTCTTTGAGCAACATTTCTTTTTCTTCTAGAGAATTGGCAATGGTAATGTTTTTTTCTCCAAGCCGTTCATTTGCCAGTCGTCTGGTACGGTTTAAATAATACAACAGCAACATCAATCCCAGAGCCAAGGCCAGTGCCAAAGAAGCGATAATGTTGTTTCTTCTGCTTTGTTGAATCCTTAAATCTTTGATTTTATTTTCGGTATTGAGCTGAGTAATTTTTTGATCTTTTTTAGCCCTTTCATAACGTTCTTCCAATTCATGTACTTTTTCACTTTGCTCCAGATTATAACCTTCCTCTTTATACTTTTGCGAAAGCCGAAAAGAAGCCAATGCTTTTTGATGATCTCCTAGTTTTTGGTAATATTGCTTTTCGACCTTGTAATAATAATGGAATTTGCCAGCATGATTATAGGCGATAAGGTGTGGATAGACTTCTTCCAGAAATTTTTTCGCTTCTGTTAATTTGTTTTGCTTCAGATTTAATTCTACAAAAGAAAGATTCAGGTCTATGATGGTCTGTTTTTTATTAATAATATAAGCCAAATCAAGTCCCTCTCTAAAATGAGTTTCTGAAATTTCATACATCCCTTTTTGCATATATATTCCTCCAATTTTTTCCAATAAATCGGTCTTTAGAGGAGCGGAATCTGTTTCTCTATAAATTTCCAGGCTCTCTTCATAATATTTAAGTGCCTCGTCCAAACGGTTTTGTTTTAAGCGAATGCCTCCCAAACTTGTCAGACTGGCCGCCAGCCAAGTAGCTAGGTTTTCCTGTCGTGCCATTGCAATGGCTTTAAGTCCATATTCTTCGGCTCTCTTAAAATTGTTTTGTGCAGAAAAAATAACGGAGATATTACTGTACAGGATGGCCATCTGGGGTCTTTGATTTTTGGCTTCCATAATCTTCAAGGCTTTCAATTGAAAGTCGATCGCTTTACCGTAATCGCCAGTTTCCTGAAAGAGAAGACCCAAGTGATTATAGTGTTTTTCCAGAACACTAGAATCTTGCTGTTCCAACTTAATACTCAACCCTCTTTCTAAATAGAATTGAGCAGAATCCAGTACTCCTAAACGAAGGAAATTAATCCCTATCGCATTTAAACGATCTGCCATTCGCGAATAGTCACCTTGTTTTTTTAAAACGCTTACTGTCTCTTTTATGATTAAAATACTCTCCCTGTGCCTGCCTGTCAGATTGTAAAGTTCTCCCAATGCTTCAGCTGAATTGAGAAAGGATTGCTCCGGACCATGTTTCAAAGAAAGTTGATAAGCTTGTCGATAGGTAGTCTCGGCTTTTTCTACCTGACCAGTATACAAATAGGATTTGGCTAGGTATTCCTGTGCTTTAGCCTGGTTTGATTTGTCTTTCTTTTTTTCAAATTCGATATAGGCAGACTGCAATAAGGGTATGGCATCAGCATATGCTCCCTGCTCGCAAAGTTGGATACCTTCTTGCAAAAGGTTTGTTCCGGATTGAGCATTAAGCCAGGCGAATGGCAGTATGAAAAGAAGAATGAATAGTGCTTGGTTTTTTGACATTGACCTCGACCGTTACGCTGTTTCCAGGCGAAAATATATTTAAGGAAAAACTCTATTGTTTAAGGAGGGAATTATTTTTTCTGACACTAATTTAATAAATCTATGTTAAAAAACGGGATATTTTCTAAGCAATATTGAAGTTTATACTCTCCAGGAGTTTAGGAAACCATTTTTCAAAAAATATCGTTGACAATGGCGTATATTCGCAGCATTTGTCAGAAACCACTTTCCTATTGACTGATAATTTTGATTGAAATGAATAAACCGAAAAGATATTTAGTAACTTCTGCCTTGCCTTATGCCAATGGTGCTTTACACCTCGGACATTTGGCAGGGGCCTATCTGCCCGCTGATATATACGTGCGCTACCTGCGCCTGCTAGGCAAAGATGTGGCTTTCGTATGTGGCTCAGATGAGCATGGAGCAGCGATAACTATCCGCGCTAAAAAAGACGGACTTTCCCCTCAAACCATTATCAACAAATACCACGAACTCAATAAATCCTCTTTTGAACGCCTCGGAATCTCTTTTGATATTTATCACCGCACCAGCGACCCACTACACCATAAAACAGCTCAGGAATTCTTTAAAAAACTATACGATCAAGGAGGTCAATTTGATGAAAAAAACTCTGATCAATATTACGATGAAGAATACGATCAGTTTTTGGCAGACCGCTACATCGTAGGCACTTGTCCCAAATGTGCACATGAAGAAGCTTATGGCGACCAATGCGAAAATTGCGGTTCTGATTTGTCTCCTACCGAACTCATCAATCCACGTTCTACCCTAAGTGGAAAAACACCGATTCTACGCAATACCAAACACTGGTTTTTTAGACTAGATAAACACGGTGATTGGCTGCGAACCTGGATCAAAGAAGGACTCCTCGATGGTGTGGATCATCACGATGCCTGGGCTTGGAAAAAACACGTCGTCGGTCAATGTCTTTCCTGGTTGGATAATGACGGTGGTTTGCAAGCGCGATCCATTACCCGTGATTTGGATTGGGGAATACCTGTGCCGCTTGAAGGAGCAGAAGGCAAGGTTTTGTACGTTTGGTTTGATGCACCAATTGGTTATATCTCTGCCACCAAGCAGTGGGTGATTGATCAGGGAAAAGATCCGGAGACTTGGCGAGATTACTGGCAGAGTGAAGACAGCGAGTTGGTACATTTTATTGGTAAAGACAATATCGTATTTCATTGCATTGTTTTTCCGGCAATGTTAAAAGCACATGGTGATTATAACCTTCCGGTAAATGTACCTGCCAATCAGTTTTTAAATTTTGAAGGTCGAAAATTTTCTAAGTCCAAAGGCTGGGGAATTGAGCAACATCAATACCTGGAAGACTTCGCCAACTTTCCGAATAAGGAAGATGCCTTGCGCTATGCTTTGCTTCGCAACATGCCGGAGAATCGAGACAGCGATTTTAAATGGGATGAATTTGTAGAATATCACGATAAAGAATTGGCAGATAATCTTGGCAATTTTATCAACCGGGTAATTGTATTGACGCATAAATATTTTGACGGAAAAGTGCCTGCTTTTACCGAAGCTCCGGCTACCTGGAAAGAGGCAGAGCATTTGGTGAAAAAGATTACAGAAGAATTGAATAAATATTCTTTTAAACCTGCCGCTCAACTATTGATGGAATTGTCTTCTTTGGGGAATACCTACTTGCAAGATGTGTCTCCGTGGAAAATATACAAGGAGGAACCAGACAGTCCGGTGATTGCCAGATGTATGGCAGTGGCTTTGCAAATTGTAACGCTCTTGAGTGTTATCACGGAACCCTTTATTCCATTCACCGCAGCGAAGATCAGAAATTTATTGCAATTGCCTCCGATTCAAAATGGCGATTTGCAAAAATTACTGGATCAGTTGGAGCAGGGAGTTTTACCACTCCCAACCGGACATCACGTAGGTGCCCCGGAATTGCTGTTTGCTAAAATCCACGACCGCAAAGACAGTAGCCGTCTGGAATTAATCGATGCACAAAAAGCAAACCTCGAAACTCTTCTGGCCGCTGAAGCCGCCGCCGAAGCTGCTGCCAATCCTCAGCGAGCACCACTCAAAGAAGGAATTACTTTTGACGATTTTAGCAAGATGGACATCCGTACCGGAACGATCATAGAAGCGGAAAAAGTAGAAAAGGCAGATAAGTTATTAAAACTCAAAGTTGATTTGGGCTTCGAACAACGCACCGTGGTTTCTGGCATTGCCAAATATTATAAAGCAGAAGAAATCATTGGAAAACAAGTGCTGGTATTGGCTAATCTAGCTCCGCGAAAATTGCGAGGCATAGAATCGCAAGGTATGATTTTGATGGCGGAAAATGAAGGTGGAGCATTGAGTTTTGTAAGTCCGCAAGAAGGGTGGGGGAATGGTTTTGGCGTGAGTTAGGTGAATCGGTTTTACGGTATGGTATGCGGTTTTGCGGTGTTTCGGTTTTCTTCGGTCGGGAGAAACCGAAATACCGTAAAACCGCATACCGATTTATATTATGAACCAAAATAAGGACACTTCCCTTTATACTTCTTAAACTGTCCCTTCCGTTTATTTTTTAATCGCCCCTGACGCTTCTTGCGTTTTATTCTGTTTTTTACGGAACTTGATCTTTTAGTCCAAACCACTTTTCTTTTATTGCTTTTGACATTTCTGTTTCTTTGCGTAGGTGCCCCACCTGCTGAAGAGGTAACATTTTCTTTCTGGCTTTCCGATTCCTGTAAGTCCTCCGCTGAAATTTCTGGCGTGGAATTGTTTTCTAAAGCGATCTCAACGTTTGGAGGAATAGGCTCGTTGGAAGAAGTGATGGGAGAAAAAATGCCATCTAAGTTATCCGGACTGTTGTTTTCTTTTGGAGTGCCAACGGGAGGGAAATCAGTAGGAACAACGGTTCGGGGAGGGGCATAGAAAGAAGGAGGAACGACCCATGTTTCACTAAAATTAAGAACTTCATTAGTTAAATCCGGTACGAGATTTCCAGTTGTTTGGTCATCCGTGATGAAATAATTATAACCCGGTATTTCTTCATCACAGACGCAATAATCAGAAGAGGATTGAGTGATGCCCAGTGTGGAAAGACTCAGAAGAAGGAAGCTTAAGATTGTTGTTCGCATGGTGTTTTTTATTTTGAAAACCATAAAAAATACAAGTTCAAGCATGGATATACTTTCAGTAGTTCGCGATTGCGCGATTTTAAATCGATGCCTGAACTTGCTTGTAATACTAATGCTGCTTTAATACAACATCCCACACCTCAATATTAGCATGATAAGGGCCTATCCATTGGCTATAATTATTCTCCGCCAAAAAATAGGTGTATCCGCCATAGGGAATCGTTAAATTAAGCTGATCCTGGAAACCATAAATTTGTCCTTCTATACAAATCAGGTGGTGACCGTTCATTTCTACAACCAGCATCCCGGTGGTGAAATAATTAATGACTTTATCCAATATTCCTACTGCAACGGTAGCAGCATTTCCCGCCCATATTCCTTTGGATACTTGAGCCCCGGATTGCTTTTCAAGGCTTTTGATAGAAGGGTCAGCCAAATAAAGCGTATCGCCAATAGTCCAGTTATTTTCTGCTCCAACCATTTTCGGATGAGGCATTTTTGTGACGAATTGAGCCCAACTTGAAGTAGAAATGCTTATCATTATAAGCAAGCAGGAAAAGATATGTTTTCTCATAGGAGTATCTGTTTGTTATTCTTTAAAAACCATTCTCATCTGACGAAGATCCAAACCCATTTGTTCGGCGGTGACTGCAAAATCCTGATCAACGATGCTGTTGACTTGTTTGGCAATCAAAAGTTGAAGCAATGCTTCTTCTTTGTCTGATGCTTGTTTGTGGTTGTGAAAACAAGTGTAAAAAATTCGGCCATCGCCATAAGGAACTTCCACCATCAAAGGCAAACCCGTGTCAGCAGATCTAAGCAATACTTTACCAGCGTTTACTTTGTTCAGTATGGCCCAACCCTTTAGGTCAAAATGAACTTCCATCTGATTGCCAATCACATCTTGCAAATCTGCATCCTCAATGCTTGCATTCAATTTCCCAATGATTCCGGTTCGACCCTGAAAATCAAATATGCCGGGAAAAGCCTGCATTAAAATTTCATCTGATAAATCAGAAGCATATAATACACCGCCATTTTTTACATAAGAATTGATTTCGGAGGCTTCGACATTGGTGTTTGTTCCACAATTCATAAAAATCATATAAGGCGATTTCTCCGGAGCGTAAGACTCGTATTTAAAGTCAATTTTTGTCAAGATTTGCCCGATGTTGTCATATCGTGGAGAAGTGACCTGAATGTGGCCGCTCTTTCGAATTTGAGTGACATTGAGGGTTTGACTATCGCTGATGTCGGCCTGACCTGGTTTGGGCAGACTGGTGTGAAACTGTGCCCACATTGGAAAACTAACTAAGGAAAAAAAGACACAGAGTAGAATATTGGAATGTTTCATTTTTTTATTTTTATGAACGACTTTTAAAAAAAATGGGATTGAAAAGGCAAGCTGCTTTCAGCCATCGTACTTCAATCCCTCTAAAAAATTTGTTAAAAACAGGTATTGTACAGCTTCTTAAGTAACGTTGTTTAGCGACTTCTTTTTCGGCGAATGCCGCTTTCGATATAACCTCCATCATCTTTTTTAGACTTGTTCAATTTAATAGGAGTAGCATCATTGATGTCGTATATCGCAGTTTGCCCACCGTCCAAATTTTCAGCATATTCCGTAACATTTTGTTGAGTCAATGCCATTACTTTTTCCCAACTGGCTTTGTCACAACTGGTCGTTACATCATTCATTGCATGAAGTAAGGAGTTGACATAAATGCCGCCTTCCTTGTTGTCGGTATAAGAGTATTGGCCGTATTGACTGCTGGAGGAAATGATATGCGCGGGGGCCCCTAAAAAGAGTTCTTTCAGGCGGTTGCCAATATTTGGATTCATCGTTTTATACATGGCTGGTACCTGGATATTGATCGGAACATTACAGGATTCTGAAAAAACCAAAACAGTTGGTGCTCCCTTCTGCTTTAGGGTCTTGAAAACTTCCAATTCCAAAGAAACACCATAGGTCATGAATTCCTCTTCAGAAATACTACCCGAAGCAGTAGGATGTGCAACAAAAAAAGTATGGTCCGACACAGAATTTTGATAATTGAATCCATGACTCGAATTGAATAGGACGATCACATCATAAGCGTCTTCTTGTACCTCTTCCACGGTTTGTAGAATGTATTGCTTGTTGAAATTGTTTCCGGTGCAAAAAGCATATTCCATTTCCATTCCGGTCATCATGCCAACATAATCAAAAGCATCTTTCATCAGATTGATACTCACTTCACATCCTGGTCCAATATCTGAAATGTAAGTACCTCCAGTAAGAATAATTTTGGCTTTTCCCTGAGCCTGTAAGGAACCAGTTTGAGCAACAAGAAGAGCAAGAAATAACCATAGTTTTAAAAGTGAATTGATTTTCATATTCAGGTATTTTAGATTTGGTTTTTTTAAATAATTATTTTACAATAGACTACTTAGTGTAACCCACGATCAAAGTGGTACCAATTGCCAGATTTTTATATTGGATTTCTGTCAGGTTATTGAGTTGACAGAGTTGGTTTTTATCTACAGATAAATTGCATTCGTTATTGACAATTTGGGGCAATTGATCGACCTGTTCCCCTTCTTTAAGAATATAGAAAATGGGATTGGAGGCTGGCATATTTACTCTAAAAGCACTTTCCGTAGTTCCAAAGGGTCCCGCTTGTGCCGTATAATCACAGGCAGGCATGTAAGCCATGATGCTGAATCCGGGAGTTTCCACTGGGTTTTCTGCTACGCTTTCATTGCTTACAGGAGTTTCAAGAACGGGTGCCGAAACTGGAAATAGATCATCGACAAATTTTCGTAGCGGATCCATCCGGTCATTGATATAGTAGAGATTAAATTGTCCATTATGGTAATAGCGAATCATTCCACAATCAAAAGAAATCAGAACATTGACCGTATCCGTTTCTCCGGCGAACTGAACTCCCATTTGAGGAAGAAATAAACATTGCTTTACTTTTTCTGTGAAAAAATAATGCTGATCTTCTAATAATAAATCACATAGAAAAGTGCTTTGCTCGGCACTTAATAATTCCTGTTGAATAATTTCAAATTCTTCCAGCAAATTATCGGTGTCTGCTGCTGCCTTAAAATCACTCACTTTAAAGGCGGTGATATCCGTAGCGAGAAGTGCTTCTTTGGTCGAAGTGGAAAATGGGCTGCTAGTAGAATCTGTTGAGGCAATGGTTTCCTGGGGAGCTATGGGGTCAACTTGAGCCAGCAGACTCAAAGGGACTAAAAGAATTTGGACGATGAGTAGGATGTTTCTTCTTTTCATCTTTTTTATTTTATTAAATTCGGAAAAAAGTTATTTGGAGTACTTGCTTAAAGCCGTATATCTGTTTAATCAAATGACGAAGTAAAAAGTGAATGACAGAACTAATTTTTTTTTCAGCAAGCCTTAATAGACCGCCTGAAGAAAAGGAGCTGATTCTCATCTTATGATTAATAATCAACTGACTCAGTAGGAGGTGAATGAGTAGCGCAATTATTTTCTTTAATTTTTTTCGAAAGGCATTCACCTTTGATCTGGTAAACTGATTATAAGATTAGAAACAGGTTAATATCAAACGAAACATGGAAGACATCGAAATTGTACGCTTATTGCAGCAAGGGGACGACAGACCCTTGAAAGGGCTTATGATGAAATATCAGAAGATGCTCTACCAATTTGCCCGCAATAGATTTTCGTTTGATGAACCAACGATTGAAGACCTTTATACCGATTCCATTGTCGCTTTTTATGAAGCAGTACTAAACGGAAAATTTAAGGTTCAGGGAGAAAACAGCATTCAGGCATTTTTGAAAAGAGTTTTCCATAATAAACTGATAAATGAATTTAAGAAGATCAAGAAATACCGGGAATTACAGCCTGATGTGATAAAATCTTCAGAAAAATGGCATCTCAATAAAGGAGCAGACGAAGAGACCATTCGGACACAGGAAGTGGAAATAATAAAAGAAGCCATGTCAGAATTGACTCCGCGTTGCCAGAAAGCATTGACTCTTTTCTACTTTGAAGGGATGTCTTTAAAAGAAATGGCAGAAGAAATGGACTTAAAAAACCAAAGCACAGCCAAATCAACCAGATACCAGTGTTACCAAAAATTAGAAGAAATTGTAAAAGATAAATTCAGGAAGGAAGATTTCTAATTTTTTCAACTTTTATTAAACGCAAAACCAAAATTGAATTAAAAAAAATCACGATGAATCGTTCCGAAATAATTGAACTGTTAGACCATTATTTTAATGGCTCTCTTTCCGAAGAAGACCGTCAGAAGATGGAACAATACCGAAAAGACGATCCTCAGTTTGAGGATACTTATAAAGCATACGAACGCAAGGTACAAGGTATCCGGGAGTTTAGAAAAGCCGAACTAAAAGCAGATTTAAAGCAATACCTCCGAAGCCAGTTGGCAAGCCCCACCGAGGAACCAAACCAGAATCCAAAAATCAGAAAGATTCAAAAATTTCAGTGGAGAAGCATCGCTGCGGTTGCTTTACTTTTTATTATTGCAGCAGGAGCCTACCGTTACCAAACCCGCTTTGATCGCTGGTACAAAGATTTTAAACCCGATAGGATTTCTTCTATTCAGGCAGGTAATTTTAGTGACTTTGACAGCCAATTATTATTTGATGAAAGTGTTTTAAATTATACTCAGGGAATTCAATTGGCAGAAAAAGAAAGCACTCAAGGACAAGCTATTGAAAAACTGCAAAGCATTCCTGCCGAAATCGACTATTATTATTTTTGGGCGCAATTTGAAGTCGCATTGATTTACTTGGAAAGAGGAGAAGAAGAAAACGCTAAAAAGCAATTGGCATTTATTAAGGAAGCAGATGGCGAGCATGTGGCGAAAGAAAGAGCGACTGAATTGTATGACCGACTCTATAATTCTTGGGGTTTACTCCACTGATGATTTTCGTTTTTTCCAAATGAAATACAAGAAAAACAAAAGCAGAACACCAAAAGAGCCAATGTACGGATAGCTTTTACCCGCTTTGGGCGTATCAAAATAAAAAGGACTAGTATCGCCATTTAAAACAAAAACTGCCCAATATTTGGGAGGCTTGAGCAAATCTTTAGCGGATTTTATAAAATCTTTTTTAGCCAAATGCAAAGCCTCATCTTTTGGAATTCCAGTACGCAGATGTTGATAAAAAAGCTGGATGATTTGTGCCGATTCTTTTTCATTGATTTTCCAAAGCGAATACAAAGTGCTCGAAATGCCGGCACTTTCAAATCCATAAGCAAAGCCAAAGCCATCTTTACCAGAGGCGCAACCCGCAAGTACCGCAAATTCCATTTCCATCTGGAGATCATGCAAATCTTGTAGACTAATATAACCATTGCTTAAATTTCCTGATGCATCCAGTTCTTTGGCCAACATAATTCTGGATTGCATAAGATAGTCAGGGTCAAAATAAATATGTGTTCCTAAATGCAGAATATCATCCTGCAAATGTTCTTTGAAATTTGAGATAGTAGCTTGCTCCCATTTATAAGTGGTAGCATTTAGTTGGGTATTCAGCCAGTCGAGATTTTTGGTCAGATGAGCCAGTGAATCTAAAGCCAGATAATGCTGATCTTTTTGGTATTTCGGGTAAACATTAAAGTGTTGATGAAGATGCTGATCAAAGCCTGGCGCGATGGCGACAATCGATGGCACAGTCCGTTTTATGGAGGATTGGGATCGATGAATAGCCATTTGAGTGGCAGAACGATTATAAGTAAACCGATAATGATGAATCAGATAATCAAGCTTGGAATAATCGGAATTTCTTTTTTTGGGCAAACTTTTTAAAAGCGGTTCAAAAGGAATCGTTTGCAAATTGATGTCGGGAATAATAGTTATTTTTTCGACTCCGGAGAGATACTTATTAAAAGGTTCAAGAAGCAGTTGATAGAGCCGGTGAGCCTCGACAATCATTTTTTTATAGAGGCCCGGTTCTTTTAAACCAGCCAGATAGGTGCTAATTTTTTGATTAATAGCTATTCGATTAGCAATCGGAACTCGGACCAAGGCAAAATCATCGGAGCGAATCACAAAACCATAAATGGCTTGATGACCGAGAAAATATTCGATAACCACTTCTCCTGAATTTAGCGTCGATTGAAAATCCTTTAGCTTTACCAATTTACGCAATTCCAAAAAAGCAGCATACTCCGGATGAGCGGTTCGGATGGCATCGTGGAGATTGGAAAGTCGCTGACGCAGGATGTCCATTCGTTTCCGTCTGACCTGTGTATCTTCCAGGCGGATTGAATCGCGGAGTGCCAACATCTGACCTTCCAAATTTCGCATATTAGTGAAAAGGGAGTCCGATAAATTGGCGTTCAGTTGTAGGGAAGGAAATTTTTGCTTTTCAATGATGTCAAAAGCTTTTTCCAGATATTTTGACTCTTTCGTTTTTTGGTAAAATTGATAACAAACGAGAAGTGCTTCTTCGAGAAAAGACATTTGAGCAGCTATAAAATGTTGCTTTCCTCCTTTGGTACCGATAAAAGATAAGAGGTGATCAATAACAGGTAAGGCTTCTTCACAGTAAAAAAGATACTTGGAATCGAGGGGATAAGTGCCGGTAGAAAGGCCGCTTATCTTTTCGTCTATTTGTTTACAGATTTTAAAAGGCGCAAAGGGGTTTTGAGGATTGGTTTTTAAGTTTTCCAGAGCAAGGAGCCGGAGCTGGTCAATCTCCAGGATCGAATCTGACGATGGATTGGCCGCTAAGGAGAAAACACTAACCAGGAACAAAAGCCCCACCAACAATTGTTTCATCCTGCAAATTAATACATAATCATCAGAATCGTGCCTAATGTTTGTTGATATGACATATTTTTTATCTCGATTTTGTAATTTCCAGAGGTTTTGGTTTCGTAGTTGAGACTGATTGGGCTCACCTTGGCTTCACTAGCCAATGCGTCTGATTCTTGATCGTGGAAAAGAGACAAACTCAATTGATCTGAATCTTCGAGAAATAACTGAACCGTTTTTTGAGCCCCGTAAGACTGAGGAATATTGACCGCTTCTCCGGCCGCTAGTTTTTTGATGGGTTCTACAAAGACGACTCCTTTGGTAATGGTCATTTTGGAGTGTTTAAAATTGTCGATCTGCTTTTGAATTTTGCGTCTTTTTCTCTTTTTATTGATGGGCGTAAACTGGCGGGCAGATTCCAGTAGTGCTTTAATGTTGAAATAATCAGGAGCTTCAGGGAAAGGTCGGGCTTTTGTTCCAAGAGAGCGGATTTGAGTATGATCCATAAGGATATCAGCCGCATCCAGCAGTTTCTTTGGATCTTCATTTTTATAACCAGCCTGTGCCAGTTCATATACATCGTGTACCACGGATATCAATTGTTCGCTTATCTGAGCAGAAAGACTGAATGCAAAGATGATCTGAAGAACAACTACTATACTCAAAATTTTATTCATAGTATTAAAAAAAATTTAGGAACAATTTACGGAAATATGTTGTAATATCTTTAGTTTCACAGAAGCACCCTAAAACATCAAGCGGATTATGTACAAGTTTAGCAAAAATGTAAGAAAAGGAGTTTGTTTACTCCTGCTATTTTTTTTCCTTTCGGATTTACCAGCCACCACCATCCACGCTGTAATTTTTGCAGGGACTGATGATGTCACTATTGGTGCTGGCAATCAGGTGTCCTATGATTTGATCAGCAAAGAATTGATGCGCATCGATGAAATTAGTAATGACCTGGAAGTGGAAATCTATGATTTTACAGGTGCAAAATTTCAGGTCGATGCAGTTTCCACTATTAAGAATCAACTGAAACAGGAAAATGGAAACCTAAAAAACGATATTTTATTTTTTATTTTTATTGGTCATGGTTATAATCCGGCAGCTCAGATATTGGAATACCCCAATTTGGTGTTTTTAAATACTAGCGGACTCGAATCTGATGCAGACATCGAAAACAACAGCATTCCTTTTAAAAAAATCATCCAGGATTTTCAATTGATACTCCAGCCACAATTGTTTATTGCCTATGCCGAAGCTTGCAATAATAACTATTTGGAAGGCGAAGATCCCCTTAGTGATAATACAACATCTGCTCCTTATAATAGCATTTTTAATACTGCTACACCCGCAAGTCGCCCCGCTAAAAAAATCAATGATTTATTTCTTAAATCCAAAGGTCTGGTGGTCTTTACCAGTAGCAAACCCAACCAACCTTCCCGGGTTCATTCCGTCGAAGGTGGTGTGTTTACCCAAGCTTTTGTAAGTGCCTTGCAATCGGAAACTTCTGTATCAGGTAATGCAACTACTTCCTTTAAGTCAGTATTTGATCAGTCGAAACAAAATGTACGACAGATCGCTTCCAATTATTCCTGGAATCAATCTCCGCAATGGACCAATAATTTATTGCAAAAAAAGGAGGAACCTCTAGTGGCAGATCCTCCCAAGCAAAGGCGAGGTATTATTGCTTGGTTGGTCGCCAAACTTACCCCCAATAAATTGAAGAGGGATATGAAAAAAGCTTTTGAAGAGGGGTCTTTTATGAGTGTCAATCAGGCCATTCCACTTGATGAGAAAGGGGATCGAATGAGAGGGAAGATGTATCAAAAGAACCCACTGATGTATTTTACTCAGGAAGCATTAGTGGCAGAGGAACAGAATGAGCCAGGAGACGCCCTTAAATATTATAGCATTGCGGATCAGTTGCGGAAGGAAGGCTATGTGACCAGTACAGATAAAAAGTTGATAAAGTTAATGCAAGACAAGGATGCTAACAACCTTACGGGCATTAAAGATTTTGCCAATTTCTCCAACTGGCTCGACAATAAATTAGGGATTCATGAATCAATATTTACCGATAAAATTGATACGGCCGATGTCGTAATTGAAGAATATGAAAGTAAAATAAAAGAACTGGAAGAAAATATTCTGAAAGACAGCAAGGAAGTTACAGTATTGAGGGCAGAAGCAGATAGCATCAAATTGGTAATCGAAGCTATTGATATCCCTCGGGAACAAACGGTGGAGGTGGAATTGAAAAACCTGAATAAGGTTTCGGAGAACACTCTTCAGGAAATCCGGCAGGTCATCAAAAAAGGAAGAGAATTTTCCAGTGATGCTCCGATGAGTGAAGAAGAAGTTGTTGTTGGCGATTCCGAAGCAACGGTTAATTTTAAGTATGGTAAAAGAAGAATGAACAGTAGCCTCCGGCCAGATGTAAAAGGCTATAAAGTAGGCAAATATTGCAATGAAGACATCATCAACTTTACCAGTGGTTTGATGGATATTTTACTGGTAAAACTAGATGAAGTTCCTGCGGCTGACCGGGATGCCATCGGAATAAAATTACAGATAACTGGCAATGCAGATTGGAGGGGCGGGGAGGTCAAACCGATTATCCGTTATACAGCAGAGGAAAAGATTGATGAAGAGTATAAAGATGTTAATGGTGGAGATAATAATTTTTATATGGAAGCTGGAGAAACGCGGATGATCAGCAATACAGAATTGGCATTTCTGCGAGCTTATTGCGCCTATAAAACGACTTTGGCAATCCTACTCGATAAAGGAATTAGCAGAAATAATATTGAGGTTTATTTTACTGCATTGGTTCACCCAAAACCAGCTAATGCGGACCCTCGGAATATGGAATATGGTAAAGACGACCGGGGGATTGGTATTTCCATCACCATTGAAAATTTGTACAAACATTATCTGGATAAAATAGTCCAACTGGAAGAACGCTTAGAACTCATTCAGGTAGAAATTAAATCGAAAAAAGAGGGGGTAGCTGATAAGAAAGAACGAATAGATGGCTTGAATGAAAGTATTGCAATCGCCAGAGAAGAAAAAGAAAGATTAGAAAGAATCTTGTACAATTCCCGCACAGAACCTGCGGCGAATACGGAAGCCAGTAATCTTTTGGAAGAAGTTAAAAAAACTTGGTAAAACCCAAAATGTAATCACTATGTATCGAATTCTAGCAACTTCATGGATACTGCTCTTTTGGGGAGTGACTTCTTATGGTCAATACACCCCTGATAAATATTGGGAAATGGAAGACGTCACAAAAGTCAAACAAATTCTGCGCTCTCCTTCAATGACTCCCGAATTACAGACCGGTTTTTTGGGTAATGCTATTTTTCTGGACGGAAAATCTACGGAATTAAACCTGGGTGCACTGCTTAAAATGGATGAAGCCATCACCGTTTCTTTTTGGTTTAAGCCCCAACAGTTTTTCGGAGAACAATCTCTGCTCCGCCAAAGCCGGGTTGCAAGCAATGCAAAAGGGGAAGCAGGTCGTTTTATTGAAGTTTTCTTAAACGATAATTGGGTGAGAACCCGAAATGAGAAAAGGACCTTATCCGGAGATCTCTCCAATCTGAACATCCTTGCGCAAGGCGATCAGGACTGGTTGTTTTTTACCTACACCGGAGATGAATATGGTTACCAAATTTATATTCAAGGGCAAGAAGTAACTCAATCTACAGATGGAACCATGTTTCGCGATCTTGGAAATTTTACAAATGATCTGGTGATCGGTAAAGGCAAAGGAAACTTCATTGGCTGGATCGATGAGGTGAAAATATTTTATGAAAACATGGATGCCTATATGGTGAAATCCTTACTGAAAACCGACCGAAAACGCAGGCAAACCACTCCTGTTCTTATAACAGAAACCTCTTCTACATCTGAAGTGCCAGATGGAGTAAAGCAGCAAAAAGAAAAAAAGTCTCAACCAATCAAACCAACGGAAACCGTTACTTCTTCTAATAGGATTCTTCCTGAAAAAAAGGAAACAGAAAAAAAGAGGTTTTTAAAAGATCGGGAAATTGTCATCTATAATAAAAACAGACCCATCGTAGTAGAGGCACCCACCATTCGAATAAAAATCTGGGATTCCTACCGACGAATAGACAATGACCAGGTTTCTATTTTTTTGAATGAGGAAACGAAAGTAATTCAGAATAGAATGACGCTGACAAAAAAGAGACGTTACCAGGAAGTAGTCGTCAAACTAGCGGACCAAGAGGAAAATCTATTGATTTTTTATGCCGACAATACCGGAAATTACGAGTCCTCTGCCAGCATTGCTCTGGAAGTAGAAGGCTACGATCAAGTTTTTGAAATGACTGCAAATAATAAAAGCAACCCCGCCCTAAAATTTATCCAAAAGGAAATAAAAAAACCAAAACTGGAAACCATTGCCAGTGTGGTGACCAATGAAGAAACGATCCACCTTGAATTTTTAAAAGGCCGAAATAGCGATCCCAATAGTAAATCATCGATTCGGGTAAAAACAGATGGCAGCGGAAGTTTTTATCCTGTCTTTCTGAAAGACGAGCCACAAATCATTGAAATTGATCTTCAACCCAATGAATCCAAAAAGATTTTAATCCAACGAAACCAAGATTGGGGAAATGCTCAGAATACGGATATTGTAAAATTGGTAGTGAAAGACAAAAGCGGAATTCTAAAAAGACACCCTCTTTTTTTGCACAAAAAATATTACGAAATTGCAGTCAAACGAAATCAAAAACTGGAAGTAATTGATGATGGTCAGCGGAAAATTAAAATTCCAAAAACCATTAAGGAAATCACCTTAGAATTGTCTGACCACGATAAACCCGATCAGGATACCATTTCAATCGAATATGACAATAAGATGGTGGTCAGTAAACAAGAACTATTAACCAAAAGCATCAGCAAGAAAGTACAATTGAATCCCGGATTGCTTAAACATCAATTATTTATCAGTACAGATAGTTATGGAAAAAGTCCGGAGCCCATTAGTACGCCCTTGATACGTGTTATGGCAAATGGCAAAAAGGTAGATGAATTTGTTTTTCGATTGCGCAAAGGCTCCAATAATGGAAGTGCTCTTATTGAATTATTTGTAGAAGAGTAAGCACCGATCAATCGCTTGCCCTAAACCGCCCGTCAACAAAAAAATACTCCCCAGGAAAATTTTCCAATCATAGAATACGTTCTGGCTATTATTCTGTTTATTATTAATTGATTCCTTATTGATTGATTGACGATCGAGCGTAAAATCAATCAATTAACAATTAGTTAATCAATAATTTTTCAACCGCTTAAAATAATCCTGATGATAAAGCAACTGTCATTTCTTTGTTTATTATTGCTCCTTGTTGTTTCCTGTAAAGAGGATGAAACGCCTATTGTAAATCCTCCGACGGGAAGCACAGATAAGATGTTGAAAATAAAATTTCAATTTGATCCAAATCAAGAACGGTTGAATAATATTGGAACTGCCGCAGTTCTTCCTGCCGGACATGCCGTGCAGACTCCGGTGTTCCATGCTTTGGGAGCTCATTTTATGGAATTGGTTCCGGAAATATGGACGCCTTATAAAAGTGGAGCCTTTGTTTTTAAAGGCGAAGAAGTGGCAGACAATACCCCTAATAGTTTTGGCTTTACCACCGCCATTGATTTTGATAAAGCACTAAAAGCCGGAGAAAATGAGCTTTTCCTGGAAATTCCCATTTCTCAAATCACTCCTGGTCTTTATAAACACATTCGGGTTTCTGTGGCCTATCAAAACTACGAAGTGGTTTATAATTTAAAAAACATCCCTACCATTGGTGATTTGGATGATCAATCGGGAACCGTTGCTGCCTTTGTGGGGTATAATACTTATCTCAAGGATTTATCCGTCAATCAAATGCAAACAACAGTTAACGAAAGTAAACTCCAGGGTTTTTGGGCATTTGAAACCAATTTTCAGACACCTTATTCCAGTTACAATCAAATCTTTACCGGACAAGCTCCTGCCAATGCCACAACGGTGGTCAATCCTTTCCCGGATGCCCCCATTCCTCAAGGATCTTGTGTTGTTTCCGGTAGTCTGGATCAAACCTTGGAAATCACTGGAAATGAGACCAAAGACATTGAATTGACTTTGTCTTTTTCTATTAATGGTAGTTTCGAATGGAAAGATACCAATGGCAATGGCGAATGGGATATAGACGCCGGAAATCCGATTAATACAGAGCCTGTGGTGGATATGGGACTGAGAGGTCTAAAGGCTTCGTTTAAAAATTAGGCTTAAAGTCATTAAAAAAGAAAGTTTATTTTACTTTTAGGCAACCCAACCCTCGACCTACTCCGTATAGGCGAAGGAAAGTAGGAATTTCTTTTTTAGGATTACCCAATTTAAACTTCAAATGACAAGATTAAAGCCCCTGCTTATTTTACCCCTTTTGGCCATTATGGCTTTTCAGCTAAGTGATATAGATCAAGAGAAAATCTGGACCGAGGAGACCTCTTTGCAAGAAGTACTGATTGCATTAGGAGATGCTCTGCCCGAGCACAAGATGGATTATACCCCAGAGATGGTTTTACAAGGAGAAGAAATCGTAAAAATAGGAAGGACGGAAAAAGCCAATGGACAAAAATCACGTTATGTCAGCAAGTTTTATGTGTGTACCTCTTGCCACAATCTCGAACAAGAAGACCCTGATCTGCGGTTTAGCGATCCAGAAACCCGGCTACCTTATGTAAAAGAAAAAGGCATCCCTTTTTTACAAGGCACTACCTTCAAAGGAATCGTTAATCGGGAGACCTGGTATAATGATGATTATATAAAAAAATACGGAGACGAAAAGATTGCGATTGCTCATGAAGACCTGAGAGAGTCGATCCAATTGTGTGCAATAGAATGTTCGCAAGGTCGCCCGATGGAAGCCTGGGAGATTGATGCCGTATTGGCTTATTATTGGAGCCTGGAATTCACTCTAGCGGATTTAAAATTGAATCAGAAAGATTTAGAAAAATTAAATGTTGGGAAAAAAAATAAAGAAGAACAAAAGGAATTAATTGATTGGTTAAAGACTTTTTATCTACAAAAGTCTCCAGCTCATTTTTATGACTCGGCTCCTGATAAGAAAACAGGTTATGAGGGTTTAGTCGGAAACCCACAAAAAGGAAAAGACATCTACGATTGGAGTTGCCTGTATTGCCATCAGGCAGATGGCGTATCTCATTATGTTTTGGATAATTCGAAATTGAGTTTCCAAAATATCAAAAATAAAATCACCAAGAATTCCCACTTTTCATTGTATCAGATTATTCCGTATGGCACCTATGCTATTCCGGGGCATCGCCCCTATATGCCTCACTATCCACAGGAACGAATGAGCAAGCAACAGGTAGAAGATTTGAGAGCTTACGTGGAGCAGCAAGTAGCGAAAAATTAAGCGAACAAGTATTTATAATTATTACACCAAATTTTTGAAAATGAAACAACAAGCAATTTTCATTCTAATTACATTTATTTGTTCCATTCTGTTTACCTGCAAAAGTGATCCTATTGTGATCGAAGTACCTGGAGAAACCATTACCATAGATACTACAGGAAACGGAACGATTGTAACAGTGGTTGAAACAGACGTTTGTGCGACCGATCAGATTTCATTTCAATATCAAGTGCTTCCCATTCTGGTAGCGGGTTGTGCTTATAGTGGTTGCCATGATGCGATTACAAAGGAAGAAGGCGTTGTGCTGGAAAGTTATCAAACGGTAATAAAGGAAGTGACTCCCGGTGATCCCAATGACAGCGAAATCTATAAATCGATTACCGAAAATCCTAACGATGATGAATTCATGCCTCCCAAACCTGCCGACCCTTTAAGCAATGAGCAAATTGCCATTATCCGAAAATGGATAGAACAGGGAGCCAATAATACCACTTGTAAACCTGCTTGCAACTCCGAGTCGACTTCTTTTGTTAATGATATTTTTCCGTTGATTTACGACAACTGCTATGGCTGTCATCAGGCCAATAATGCGCAGGGAAATATCAACCTGGAAGATTATGATCATATTCGTACCTTTGCCGGAAATGGACAATTACTCGGTAGTATAAAGCATACTCTTGGTTATTCCGCAATGCCTCCTACCGGCAATCAGATGACCGAATGCCAAATTGCTCAAATTCAAAACTGGATCGTTCAAGGTGCCCTAAATAACTAAAAATGAAAATACGACTGCTTGCTTTTCTATTTTTAACCTCCCTTTTTTCCTCCTGTTTTTATGACAATAAAGAGGATTTGTATGACTATAAAGTGGTAGAAGGAACCACAGCAACACCTTGTGAATTTACCACTGTTTCCTTTGCCAATGATGTCGTACCCATTTTGTCTTTGCAATGCAATGGTGCTTGCCACAATGCCAATGACCGCCAAGGAAATATTGTTTTGGAAACTCACGGTAATGTCATGCCCTATGTCAACGATGGCAGTTTGATTGGCTCCATTAATCATACTGGCAACTTTGTAATTATGCCTCCAGGGGGACAAAAAATTCCTTCCTGTGATATACAGAAACTCGAAGCATGGATTGCTGACGGAGCACCTAATAATTAGTCAATCAATGATCAATAATTAATATCTGTCCAAACCAAATGAAAATGAAGAACCTCTTATTTTGTTTACTTATTTTCGGGGCAAGCACTATTGCCGTTTTTGCTCAAGAACAGGAAATCAATGTTTCTCCTTATGCTTTTAATACTTTTGAAAGCACGAGGGTAGTGGTTGGCCATTCTGTTGAATTGCTAAAAGAAGGAGAAATGGATTTTATAATTTCTCATAAGTTTGGCAGGATCAATGGAGGATTATATGAATTATTCGGTTTGGATCAGGCGATTATCCGGCTTGGTTTGGATTATGGGATCAAAGATTGGATTAGTATCGGTATTGGTCGCAGTTCATTGGATAAATTGTTAGATGCATCGGTGAAAGTTCGCTTATTGCGCCAACAAAAAGGGGATCGTAAAATTCCTCTAAGTGTAACTGGCCTTATCGGTTCCAGCCTGATTTTGTTGAAATCCAATGATCCACTGCAGCCCATTACCTTGAAAAATAAATTGGCTTATTCCTACCAGTTCTTACTGGCACGTCAGTTCAATGATCGTTTTTCATTTCAAATAATGCCCTCTTTGGTTCACTATAATCTGGTAGAAAAAACAAGCTTACCCAACGATGTGATCTCTATCGGTGCCGCCACCAAATACCAGTTGACCAAGAGCCTGTCCCTCAAAGCGGAATATTATTATACTTTGCCCAAGCAATTGGAGGCAAATAAAACCAATTCCCTGGCCATCGGAATGGATATTGATACTGGTAGCCATGTTTTTCAATTGCATTTTTCCAATTCAGGTGGCTTGATCGAACCCGCATTTATTGGTAATACTACAGGAGATTGGTTGAATGGAGATATTCATTTTGGCTTTACCATCAGCCGGGTATTTAGGTTGAAAGGGAGGCGATATTGATTAACTGTAAATAACTTCAATTAAAAATAATCCATTTTCCCAGAAGATGGATTATTTTTTTTGCTTGCCTTATCGCTAAGCTATTTCCATCCGTTTTTATATCTTGTGATTTAAGGATCAGTCCATTTTAAGTAACGCCTAGAAATGATCACAACACATTATGAAGAAGATTTTAATTATAGAAGACAATCTGGAGGTAAGGGAAAACCTCGAAGAGATTCTTGAGTTATCCAATTATGAGGTTGTTTGCGCCGAAAATGGTTTGCGGGGAGTGGAGCAGGCATTGAAAGAAAACCCTGATTTAATCATTTGCGATGTCATGATGCCGGAATTGGATGGGTTTGGCGTATTGCACATCCTTGCTAAGAAACCAGCCACCTCTAATATCCCTTTTATCTTTTTGACGGCCAAGGCAGAGAAAACGGATTTCCGGAAAGGAATGAACCTGGGGGCCGATGATTACATCACCAAGCCCTTTAATACTGTTGAATTATTGGATGCCATAGAGGTTCGCCTGCAAAAAAGCGAAAAAATAAAAAACACTTTTGATGGCACCGCTTCCAGCCTCCAAACCTTTATCAATGAAGCCAAAGGACAACACGAATTAGAAAAATTGTCAGAAGAAAGAGAATTACGGAAGTACAAAAAGAAAGATTTTATCTATCAGGAAGGAGATCATCCAAGACATTTGTTTTTTTTGGCAAGTGGTAAAGTAAAGACTTTTCGAACCAATGACCTGGGCAAAGAATACATCATTCAGGTTTATAAAGCCGGAGAATTTATTGGTTATCATGCGCTGATTCAAAAAAGTAACTACGCCGAATCTGCTATGACACTTGAAGATGCGGAAATTAGTTTGATACCGCAAGAAGAATTCTTTCAACTCCTCCACCACAACCGGGATTTTTCTTCCCATTTTATCAAAATGCTGTCCAACGATATGGAAGAGCAAGAAGAGCGTTTGCTCAGTTTGGCTTATAATTCTATTAGAAAAAGAGTGGCGGAAGCATTGATAAAATTACACAACCGATATCAAAAAGAAGATCAGATTGGTATTACCATTCTTCGAGACGACCTTGCAAGTATGGTGGGGACTGCCAAAGAATCTGTAATCAGAACCTTGACTGATTTTAAAAATGAAAAACTAATTACTATCAATGGGGGAGTTATTTCCATTTTAGATAAAGACAAACTGGAGAACTTGCCAAATTAAATCGCCTGAGGATTTGTCTATGAAAAGCAATAGCAAAAACAGCCTTTTTAAAACACTCTTTTTGGAATCTACCCTAGGAGTGATTGTGACCAACAATGAAGGACAGATCACTTTGATCAATAAGGAAGCAGAACGTTTGTTTGGATACGAAGCAGGACAATTGACAGGTGAATTAATTGAAATACTGGTGCCGGATACTTCAAGAAAATCACATTTGAGATACCGTGATAATTATCATCAAAAGCCAGTACGTCGCTTAATGGGAGAGGGGAGAGAACTGTTTGGGAAAAAAAAAGATGGAAGTTCCTTTCCTGTCGAAATAAGTTTGACTTCAATGGTCGTAGAAACCGAAAGATTGGCTGTGGCTTTTATTCAGGATATTTCCGTTCGCCTGCAAACCTCCAATGCACTCAGGGAAAGTGAATCCCAGTTGAATGCCGTTATCGAGAATGCAATAGAAGGGATCATTACTGTTTCAGCGTATGGAATCGTTTTATCAATCAATCCGGCAGGAGCTGAAATTTTTGGTTATTCGCAGGAAGAAATAATAGGAGAAAATGTAAAAATATTGATCCCTGAAAAAGAAAGAGATATCCATGACGAATACATGGCTGATTATAGACGTACCAGAAAGAAAAAAATAATCGACGTTGCCAGAGAGGTGGAAGGTAGAAAAAAAGATGGAAGCAAATTTCCCGTTCTGCTTGGAGTAAGCGAAATAAAATTAGAAAAAGGAATCATTTTCTCCGGAGTCATCCACGACCTGACCGAGCAAAAACAAGCCGAAAAGAAACTCCTGTCTTCTGCCACTGCCTTAGAAAAGAGCAATAAAGAATTGCAACAAATTCAAATTCGCCTGAAGCAAATGAATCAGGAATTGGAAGACAAAGTTAAAGAAAGAACAGCAGCTCTGGTAGAGTCGGAACATAAACTAAAAGAAGCTCTGGCTTCAGAAATAGAACTGAATGAACTCAAGTCAAGGTTTGTCTCTATGGCTTCGCATGAGTTTAGAACACCACTGAGTTCCATACTCTCTTCTGCAACTCTTATTCAAATGTATAAGGAAAAAGGAGTGCCGGAAAAGCAAGGTAAACACATCAAAAGAATTCAGTCTTCTGTCAATAACCTGACCTCTATTCTCAATGATTTCCTTTCCCTTGAAAAATTGGAATCCGGCAGAGTGGAAGCTAATTTTATTAACTTGAGTTTTAAATCCTTTATGGACGAAGTCATCGAAGAACTCCAACCTACGTTTCGGGAAGGACAAGAGATTCAATTTTCTCATGAAGGGGAAGATGAGGTAAGGGTCGACCCGCATCTGGTGAAAAATATTTTATTCAATTTGTTGTCCAATGCAATCAAATATTCTCCTGACGGAAAAGATGTGGAAGTAAAATCCAAACTGGAGAATCAGTTGCTTCAAGTGTCTGTTAAAGATCAGGGAATTGGTATTCCAAAAGAAGATCAAAAACACCTGTTTTCTCGTTTTTTCCGAGCTACCAATGCTGCCAATATTCAAGGTACTGGACTTGGGCTAAATATCGTAAAAAGATACCTGGATTTGATGGGTGGAAAAATTAATTTTACGAGCGATGAACAAGACGGAACTACTTTTTATTTTGAAATCCCGAAAGCCGGATAATCAACTCCATTTCTTTTTCACCCCACTTTACTTTTTGAAATTACTTATCGGATATGACAAAAATCACTAGTGATAGTGATGAGTATCATGTTGCCTGTATTCAAAGTTATAGAACTTGTCTCTAGAAAAAACGATTAATTTACCCGCTTAAATTCTATGATAATGAATGTACTCGCACCTGTCTCAACCCTGATGTCTACTGATTTAATAACGGTCAATCCTGAAGACAAATTATCAAAAGTCAGAGAAGTCTTCGAAAAGCACAATATCCACCATGTTCCTGTAGTTCGCTATCGTGAAATCGTAGGGATGATTAGTAAATCAGATCTCCTCTACTTTCTCAAAGGACTTGGAGATAGTATTTCAGAAAAGCTAATGAATGAAGTTAGACTGAAGAATTATACTGCTGAGGCCATTATGACTACGGGGTTGGCAAAATTAGAGCCAGACGATAAAATTAATGTGGCTCTAGAGATTTTTAAAATCAATTTGTTTCATGCGCTACCCGTCATTGAAAACGAAGAACTAGTTGGGATATTGACTACCTACGATATCATTAAGGCACTTTGTGAAAAGGAAGTTACTTCTTAAGAACCAAAAACTTAAGCATTAATAAAAAACACCAATAATGAAAAAGATTTTAATTCCAACAGATTTTTCTCCCAATGCTCACCATGCTTTTTTATATGGACTCGAATTGGGAAAAGCTTTGAATGCACAAGTAAGAGTAATTCATTTTTGCAGACCTGGAATAGAAGATTTTAAAGAGGTTCCCTCCGATGGAATAGATAGCTTGATTGATCAAAAAAAGAAGAAACTTCAGCAATTTGTTCAAGAAGATTATTTGGCTCCTTCCATGAATCGTGTGGTAGAAAAAGCTATGGTTGACATGGACATAAAGGTAGGTTCTGCGGAAGAGGAATTGGTAGCCTTGTCAAAAACAAACATCGTTGATTTGATAGTGATGGGAACAACAGGAGAAGGCAGTCTGCTTAAGAAAATGTTTGGCAGCGTTTCTTCCGCTGTTTCTCAAAAAGCCCATTGCCCAGTTTTATTAGTGCCCCCTGGAGAAAACTTTAAAGGGATCGAAAATATTTTGTATGCCAGCAATTATCAAGCGATCAATACCCAGGCACTTCATGAAATGATTGACTTTGCACAAAACTTCGAGGCCAATATTCACTTGGTTCACATTGAAGAAAGCGGCAAAAAAGGAGATGTTCAATTAGAAGAATTGGTTTTGGAACGATTGATAGATAGGAAGATGCCAGGAGCAGATTTAAAAATAACAACGGTTCAAAGCGAATCTGTGTGGGAAGGGTTGTCCGAAACAGCCGTCAATTGTAAAGCAGACTTAATGGTTTTGGTAACTCGCCATCGAAAATTTTGGGAAAGCATAAGACATAAAAGCCAGACCAGAGAAATGATCAAACATGCTGAATTGCCATTGCTGATTCTTCATGTGGACGACAAATAATTTATCCCCTACATATCTAATATAATCAAAAAGTTGATCAGGAAAATATACTGATCAACTTTTTAAGTTTAAGCCTTATGAAATACGCAATTATCCTTTTTATCAGCATCCTTTTCTTTTTGATTTTTACTGCCTGTAATCAAGAAGAACTAGAAGAAAAAATGGTTCAGTTTGACCAAGCCTTTATCCCTGTTTGGTATTATGTACAATTGGGTAATTTCACCGAAGCCGATCAGGCATTTCTGGGTTTTGAAGATAAATGGAAAAAATTTAAGCGTGAAACAAGATTCTCGATGAGGGAAAATAACAAGCAATGGAAATCAGCTGTTCAACAAATGGATTTGTGGATTACAGACAGCCGATGTGCCATTGACGAAAGAGATATTGATATGGCTATTAATCAATTGGATCACGCCCGTTATGAAATGATTGACTGGCGCTGGCGGGCGCAGATGAATTATTATCTGGACTATGTCTGGGATCTCGAATCTTCTATTGATGTGGCTCGCTCCTCGGCGATTGACCCCATGTTGAATCTCCTCGAATGGAATGAATTTCAAGTGGTCAATGAAGACATCCAGACCAGCTGGGAAAATTTGCAAATGCAAACCTTCGACCCCGATTTATTAGATTTTTCTGAAGAAGAGGTGACGGAATTCATTAACCGGGAAAAAGAATTGGGAACTATTATCAAAGCTTACCTGCACGAGTCCAAATGTTTGGATACTTGCCAATATGAAGAGGCGGTAGATAGTTTGTACTATGCCTTTTTAAGCTACCTTAAGGTATTTGGCGACTTTAAAGTTGAAGTTTAAAAAGAACAGAACAAAAAAATCCGGTGATTCATTTTTGGACCACCGGATTACAAATTACCCAAACTTAGAAACATAAAATTATTTTGAAGACAAACTCCATTGTTGCTTTTCTTCCTGAGCAGAAATTTCTTTTTTAAAGTCGATACTCAGTACTGGTACAGAGGAATGATTGACTAGCATTTCTACATTGCTACCTACCGTCATTCGTTTCAACGGATGTCTTTTTTGATTGGAAATGGCGATGAGGTCAGCACCGATTTCTTTTGCCAGTGTTCTTACTCCAAGGTCTACACTCCAATCGCGGAAAAAATGCATTTTACAAGGACGGTCTCCGCAAAGTGCTTTGAAATCTTTCATGCTTTCTTTTACCAAATAATTGGGTTGAGAAAACCAACTGGAGGTATTGATTTCTACCAAATGAATCTCTGAATTGAAATCCTTTGTGAAATCGAGTAAATATTGAAAAGCATTTTTTTCTCTTTCATCAAAATTAGAAGTAAAGATCACTTTGCGAAGCGAAAAATCATCTAGTTGATCTTTGATAATTAATACTGGACAATGTACTCCCCGAACCACCCGCTGCGTATTGGAACCAATAAAAACCTCATTCTTACCACTTACTCCATGTGAACCCATGAGGATGAAATCAATAGCATAATTTTGAACGATTTCTTCGACATTGGCAATCAATTTTCCCCCAGACCAAGAACTGGTCATTTTGATGTTTTTTTGCGTAGCCAACTCAATCCATTCTGAAAACAACAACTCTGTATTGTGGATGATTTGCTTCATCTCCGGCCGTTTTTCTTTTTCCTGTTCGGAAAGATCTAACCAGTCTGGTAAAACATCAATACAACTGTAAAGATGAATAGTAGCACTAGAACGCTCCGCTAGATTCATCGCTGCGCGAACCGCATTGGAAGCAGTTGCAGAGAAATCGGTTGGTACTAAAATGTTTTTCATTGGTAGTATTATTAAGCGTTTGGCAAATTTGATATTTCAATTTACTGAGAATTCTTTTCCACAGAAATGATTAAAATCAAGAATAATAGTGATCTTAATCAATAAGATAAAAAAAAGTTGTCCCTATATTTGAGGTAATACTTAATTCGATCAATAGTATTATTATGAAAAAAACAATGAAAATTTTATTCCCTACTGACTTTTCAGAACCTGCGGCCAATGCTTTTGTTTTTACCCTTTTGTTGGCAGATCGTTGGCAGGCAGAAATTGAACTATTGCATGTGGTTTATCCGCAAACTGAAGCATTGGATATTCCAGTGATGGTTACTGCGGCTACTCGCGATTTAGTAGATGTCGGCCGGGAAGTTATTTCCGTTTTTGTTAAAAATGCTATTGCAAAAGTAAAAGATCAATTACAGAAGGAACCAGGAATAACTACGAATATTGAAATCGGAATTCCGGAGAGAACGATTGAAGAGATTGCCAAAAGAGATCAGGTTGATTTGATCATCATGGGAAGTCGTGGAGAAAATCGATCCGGAATTGATCGGTTGATCGGTAGTGTAGCAGCAGTAGTAGTGAAAAACGCAGCCTGTCCGGTAATGGTTATTCCTGAAAATTCTACTTTCCAGGAACCTGCAGTAGTGGCTTATGCGACAGATGTTAAATCAGGAGACCCTTTCGAAATATGGCAATCTATGGAATTGCTAAAAGCATTGAAGCCTGTGGTACACATCGTCCATGTCAATCTCACCGAAAAAGATGGCATTGAAACTTGGGAGAAGATGGAAGAAATGGAAAGATTTTTTGAAGAAAAAAATTACGGATCTGAAATTTACTTTCACCATATACACGGTACTGATTTGGAAAAAAGTTTGAACGAATTTGTAGAAGCAGAGCAAATTAATTTTTTAGTCATGTACCAACCAAGCCGAAACTTTTGGAACCGTCTTTTTCACAAAAGCCGAACCAAAAGCATGGCCATGCACAGCAAAGTGCCTTTGATCGTACAAAAAGATTGACCCCTCTAGATATATAGTAAAAGCAGAGGAGATCGGTTTTTCGGTCTCCTCTTTTTTATTACCCATTTTTATAAGCCCATCAAAGTTTTCAATTCTTCGTATTATACCCCACTGAAATCCCAATGCGATTCGTATGATTTTTTCCAGGGATAAAAAATAAATTGACCGGAATATTTAAACGCCCTGACTTAAATGTTTTTCCCACAGCAAAAACAAAACCTGTCGTAAATTCATAAAGCCCCCGGCTATCCAGTCGTTTCACAATAGGATGAGGGTTAGAAACATAATCAGGATGTCCTGGCCAAGTATCCAAATTGCCACTGTCCCATTCGTGTTGTAAATGCCAGTTGTTATATTCGTCATAATAACCCTTAGCTTTTTGAGCAATAGAAAAGGTAGGACCAAAGGCAAACTCCAATCCACTCTTGCTATTTCGCAATCCATTGAGGAAAGTCATGCTGGGAATAAAAAATCCTTGCTCCAATCCAGTAACCAAAGGAATGAATTCAAACAAAGCCTGAAAATTTCCCTGATTGAGATACTGAATCTCAAATTGATAACCAAATTGCGAAAGTAATGGGAAAGCATCCATGCCTCCGTTTTCTCTGGAATCGCTAAATACCTTTGCCAGTTGTCCGGTAAATAAAACGCCTCCCATGCGCGGACCAGAAAGGTTAAGTTTGTTGGTATTAGGGGTGTTGACTGTATTTTCGTAGTCAAAAGGTTTGGTGAGTTTGGTGAGCATTTCAGGATCAACGTCCAGATCAAATAACTTTTGAAGGCAAATGCCTGTCATTGTACTAATTTGATTTTCGATGTCTAAAAATTCCATAGCTTTACTTTTTTCGATGCTCTCTGTTTCGACGTCAATCAACTGAAAGCTCACCAAAATTTTATCACTGTATTTTTCTACACTACCCGATAGCATCTTTTCGACTTTAAGTGCTTTTCCAACTTTTACCATGCAAAGGCGGCCATAGCAATTCTCCATGTCTATTCCGTTTTGCGCTACCAAATAAGCCATGTCGTACTTATCCATGACCTGAAAAAGCGCTAGTTTATCTAATTCAATGCGAGTGATGTTCCCCATCAGTTGTGGATCATAAGCAATGCCTTTGGTGTCAATGTTTAATACCGCTACCGTGGGTTTAACCGCTGGAGTTTGAGCATTGGATAATCCCATAAAAAGGAAGAACATAGCTAGATTTAAAAAGAAATTTTTCATAAAACACGAGTTTAATTTTCAAAAGAGTATTGGTTTCCAATTTTAGAGAACCGTTTAATTTCACAATTCAAAATTCAGCATTTTGCTTCGACGATTTGTATTGAGTTTTACTGATGTAACATATTTTTTTTGCACATATTAAGACAAACGGTTCTCCTATTTTTTATTCTCTTAAATTTTTAGCTCCATATCCCTACAGTTGTTTAGTCCCATTCAATATTCAAAACCCAAACCCACCCTGCAACCAATTTGCAAAGATTCTTATCCTATTATAGAGCCTACAGTTTAGCAAACCTTAAAACCAAAAGAATGAAACAACTTTCCCTTTTCCTGTTCATTTTACTTTTTACAAGTACTTTAAAAGCTCAAAATACCAGTGACCACCTCCACATTGATCAGTTTGGTTATTTGCCAAATGCCAAAAAGGTAGCTGTGATTTCCAATCCACAAGTAGGTTATAATAGCACGGATTCCTATACTCCGGGAACCAACCTTGAAGTAGTCAATGCATTGACCGGGGCAGTCGCACTCACCGCAGCACCAACAGTTTGGAACAGTGGAAATACGCATGTCCAATCTGGTGACAAAGGCTGGTGGTTTGATTTTTCCAGTGTTAGTACACCAGGAGATTATTACATTCGGGATGCCGATAATAATACACAGTCCTATACTTTTAAAATCGATGAAGAAGTGTATGCTGAATTGCTTAAAGCAGCAGGTAGAATGTTTTATTACAATCGTTGCAATATGGATAAAGCGAGCCCTTATGCTGATGCCAACTGGACGGATGGTGATAATTTTAAAAATGCATTGCAAGATGCCAATTGTCGCTATTACCTGGAGCCGAATAATGCCACTTTGGAAAAAGATTTGACCGGAGGTTGGTTTGATGCAGGAGATTATAATAAATATGTAACTTTTGCTTCCTCAGTCATTCACGATTTGTTAAATGCTTACGAAGAAAATACTGCTGCTTTCGGTGACGATTGGAATATTCCAGAATCCGGGAATGGCATTCCTGATGTGATTGATGAAATAAAATGGGAATTGGATTGGCTAAAAAAAATGCAAAACAACGATGGTTCTGTACACATCAAAATGGGAAGTATTTCGCATAGCGAAAATGCGGCTTCGCCTCCAAGTGCCAATACAGATCCAAGGTATTATGGCCCAACCTGTACTTCTGCGGCGATTGCTATAGCCGGAATGTTTGCCCATGCAGCTCTCGTATTTCAAAATGTTTCTGGTTTGCAAAATGAGGCTACTGCACTGGAGACTTTGGCTGAGCTGAGTTGGAATAAAGTATTGCCCAATTTAAACACTTCCAACCTCGATGAAAATTGCGATGATGGAACCATCAAATCTGGAGACGCCGATCGCAGCATTGCCGAACAACGAAGCGAAGCGATACTCGCTGCCATCTATTTGTTTGAACTAACTGGAGAAACAGCATATCGTACTTGGGTGGATAACAATATCAGCTTTGCCACTCCCGTCAACGAAGATTGGCTTGGCCCTTACACCATTGATGTCAACGAAGCGATATTTAGATACACCACGCTGACCAATGCTACGGATACTACAAAGAATGAAATTATCAATTCCGTCAGTCCGCACGTGCAAGGAGACTGGGATGGTTTTTTTGGAATGAATGAAGCTGATTTGTACCGTTCTTTTATGCCAGATTGGTCTTATCATTGGGGAAGCAATAATGTAAAAGCCAAATACGGCACCCTCAATCACCTGCTGGTAAAATATGCTTTGAACCCTTCTCAAGATGCTTCCTATTTGCAAAAAGCAGAAGAACAATTGCATTATTTTCATGGCCTAAATCCGCAAAATTTAGTTTACCTCTCCAACATGTACAGCTATGGTGCCGAGAAAAGTGCCAATGAAATTTACCACAGCTGGTTCAATGATGGAACGGATTACGACAATGCCCTGACCAGCCTTTACGGCCCTGCTCCAGGCTATGTAGTCGGTGGTGCCAATAATGCTTATTCCTACGCACCATTTGATCCTCCTTACAATCAACCCGATCAAAAAGCTTACCTCGATTTCAATGACGGCTTTCCTGAAGCTTCCTGGGAAATTACCGAACCTGCTATTTATTATCAATCCAGTTATATTCGCCTGCTTGCCGCTTTTGTAGCAGATGCCAATAATCCATTGCCCATTACACTTTCTGTTTTTACCGTAGCCAATGAAGACGAAGATGTACAAATTGATTGGACCACAAGCAGCGAAATTAATTCCAAATCCATCGAGGTAGAACGAAGTGACAATGGAACAGACTGGACTTTAATAGAAACAAAAAACGCTGCCGGAAATTCCATGATCGACATCGATTATGATCATTTGGATGTTAATCCCTGGGGTGCATCAACAGTGCTTTATTACCGTTTAAAATTTATCGACCTCAACGATCAGTTTTTCTATTCCGAAGTAAAATCAGTCAGTAAATTAATTACGAAATCAGAAGATTTTTACGAAAGTGATATCCTCTTTCAACCCAATCCCGCCAGCGAATTTTTGACCATTACTTTTCCCGATTTAAAAGATTGCCAAATGGCGATTTATGATTGCAATGGTTCACTGGTAAAAAGTATTAATGCTTCTTCAAATAATATTGATATTGACTTTTTATCGTCTGGAATGTATATCCTGGAAATTAAAAATGACCAAGGCAACTGGAAGGGACGCTTTGTGAAAAATTAAAGAGAGTATCGCGGAGATGCGCAAAGAGAAAAGAGATTCACAGAGGTAGGTTTCGAGAATCTCAATAAAAAACTCTGCGCACCTCCGTGTTTCCTTCGTGCATCTCCTCGATACTATATTTCAGTACTATTACCCTCAATAAATTCAATCAACCTCCCTAACTCCCGTTCATGATCTCTCCACCAATCCGTCGACCAAATTCGGTAAAAAAGAAAACCCTGACCTTCCAGGATTTTTTGGCGATGCATATCATTGAGGTAAGATTCCTGGGTAGAAAGATACCAGGCACCATCACATTCAATGGCTATGGGAGGCTTGCCTTGATAGACGATGTCGATGCGGAATCCGGCGATGGGATATTGAAGAGTGATTTTGGAGGGCCCAAAATGCTTTAGCAAAAGTTGATAGACGTGTTTTTCAAAAAGAGAAGCCTCCGGTTTAGCAATCGAAGGAACGGCTTTAGAGGCATCGTTGGCGTTTTTACTTAAGGCGTCCAAAACGGCGATGCGTTGCACTTCATTGCCATCGCTGACGGCTTTAGCATAAGTGAGGTAAGCATAAAAAACACCCCGGCGGTTATTGCCCTGGCTATCTAGAAATCGCTGGAAATCGGTATAAAAATCAGCAGCGATAGAAGTACATACGAAAATTTTATATTTGGCTCGGGTGACGATTACGTTGAGTAATTTATAGCCTTTCTGATGATTGATGGGGCCAAAATTTTGTCGGAATTTTCCATCTGCGCCCTTTCCATAAGTAGTCGATAAAATAATGACATCGCGTTCATCTCCCTGGATGTTTTCCAGATTTTTTACAAAAAGTCCACCTTCCTCCAGCGCATTGATTTTTGTTGCAAACTCGATGTCCTCCAATGCTCTTTCACGAATTAAATTGAGAATAAAATTTCGCTGACGGAGATTAAAAGTGGCAATGCCGACACTCGGCCATTGGCCAAATTCATCCGCCACAATTTCTTGTTCCAGAATGTCGATTACCCCTTGAGCTTCCTCCGGATTGCATCCAGATTGATAGATGCCATTGATAGCTACAAAACGAATGGGACAGTAATCATAGATCTCCGGCATGGGCTGTAAACGTTGTTGGTAAAAGGCCGCATTGGAAAAATCGATGAGGTGCGGATGCCGAGAGCGATAATGAAAATCAAGATGATAATTATCAAAGTCCAGATCGATAGAAAACTCTAAAAGCGACTCCAAACTGAGCAAATGATTTTCCAATTCTACTTTTTGACTTTGCTCTTCTTCAATGTCTTCGTCCTCAATTAATCCTTCAAAAATTTTATTGAAATAATTAGAAGGTGGCATTTGATGTTCATCGCCTGCAACGATTTTTTGTTTTCCTTTGAGCAAGGCAGGCAAAGTTTCTTCGACCTTAAGTTGACTCGCTTCATCGAAAAGTACAATGTCAAAAGGTTCGGGATCTTCCATGCCATAAAATAAAGTACAGGCAACTGTCGGCGAAGTGAGCACCACCGGAAAGAAACTAGTAAACAAAGCAAAATCCCTATGTACTATTTTTCGCAAAGAACGTCTTTGATGTTTTTCGCTTTTGCGTTTGTTGTAGAGGTTTCTGACTTTTAATTCATTCTGTTGATTAAAACGCAAAATGGATTTGAGTTGATAATCGAAAGTAGATTTTTGAATGTATTGAATTTGATCTTCTTCGATGTTCTGTAACGCTTTGTCGAGCGAAGCGTATTGGTGTTCATTGCTGGTGGAGAGGGTCGAAGCACTATTTTTTAAAAGCGTTTCGAGGTAATGAAAGCTAAAAATTTTGCCCCAATCTTTTTGATCTTTTAATAGCGTGATCAATGCGCGGACAGGAGCTTTGATGTCTTGCGTAAAAATCGCCCAGTCAAATATGTATTTAAAATTTGGTTCCCGACTGGTAAAGAAATCTTCCATTGCCTCAATTTGCTGATTGATGTTCTCCGTATCCTTTTTGATCCCCGGAATCAGTTTGAATTTTTTGGACAACCAACCATCCTCATTGATTTTGGATACCAAAGCACCGATGGTTTGTCGGTATTTTTGGTATTCTGGCAAATTGGGATCCCCTTGTTCCAACACACTTTCGCGCAATTGTTCCCTATGGAGATTGACCAGCCGGGGCCAGGAAGTCATCCAGGTCACCATACGGTTTTTAATGTGATGGATTTCTGTTGCAATGGCAGGGATCGTTTGAACAGTCTTTTTGGAATATTCAAATGATGGAACATTGGTCAGCACCCTTTGTAACTGTTGCATTTGTCCGATGCATTCTTGTTGATCAGCAATTACTTTTTGTTTGTTCTTTGAAAAAACAGCTAAAGTTTGATATAGAAAACCATTGGTTTTCTCCATGTTTCCAAAGTTAGGATCATGGGTGTTTTGTTGGAAAATGTTTTCCAGTTGATCCAACAAACCTTGGATGTGTTCTTGGTCCGTCTGGAGTTTTTGTTGAAATGATCGGGCACTGGAATGGTGATACGTACTCTCTAGTTCTTTGATCGTTTCAAAGCCTTTTCTGTATTCTTTTATACTGATTTTGATTTGATCTTCCAATAAATAAGGATTGTCTCCTTGAAATTTGTTGAAGTTGAAAATGGAAGGCAAAAGTGAGCGAACCGACTCATATCGCAGTTCCGCTTCTTCCAGAAAAATTTCTGTTTCCCGATATTCTGAAATGCTATATTCCCAATCTGAAAAATTTAAATTCAATGGGAAGTGAGTGCCTTCCGCATTTATTTTTTTATCCAAAACCAATCCCACTACCTCCGTCCAGTTGTGTTCCTCCAAAAAGCGTTTGTTGATAAAAGCATGTCGATTATTGATCTGACGGATGATTAATAAACAACGATCGATCTTGGCTTGTAGGCTGGCTTTGGAGACATTGACTTTGGTGCGGGTAGGAGCATGCTCATCTACAATGTTTCTTACCCGATCTACCACTCTGCGTCGATCCTTTTTTTCATCGCGAAGAATAATAGAAAAATCGGCGAGTCCTTTTTGTTGAAGGTTTTGATGAATGACTTCGAGTGCCGTTCGTTTTTCACAGACCACCAAAACACTTTTTTTGTTTTCCAAAGCATTGGTGATGATGGCTGTGAGGGTTTGGCTTTTGCCAGTTCCCGGAGGGCCGTGGACCACTAAGTTCCTCCGGTTTTTTAAGGCATTGAGGATGCCTTGCTGAGAAGGATCGGTTTGTACAGACGAAAGCGATTGAAATTTAAAATTGTCCAGACTCCCCAATTGGATTTGAGAATCAGGTCGAAGGAGCAACTCCTCATAAGCTTTGATGATGCTTTCTTTTTGGGTTTCAAAAACGGAGAATAACGCGGCCCAATGAATATAAGCACGGTGTTTGGTTTTTTCTTCAAATTCCTTTTTAGTGGGAATGGGAAAGAGTTGCAATTGCAATTGTTCGATCTCCTGTTGCTCTTCCTCTGGAATTTCGTGATTGGTTTTCTCCAAAACCTGAATACAAAGTTTTTTGAGTTCCTTCGGGTCTAAAACGCCATCCTCCAGTATTTCTTTTTGCAAATGATCCAATTGAATGCCAATATCCGATTCGAGATGATTGAGGAGTACTTCGTTAAGAATGATTGGATCCTCTTCTGATTTAACAATGGTCCATTTGTTTCTTTCCCGATGTTGTACGATTTGTAAAGACCAAATAATTAATGGCGCAACAGTGATTTTATTATCCTTGTGATCGCGGCGCACGAGTAGGGGATAACCAAAGCCAAAAGTATTGATTCCTTTTTCCAATTCGATGTCGCGCACTTGATAGGCAAGGTTGTTGAGCCGTTTGGCAACTGCCTGAATGCCTTGCAGTTCTTCTTCCTCCAATTCCTGTAAATCAATTCCATCAAAATCAATAGCAAAGCGAAATTTAGGATCGCGCAAAAGAGTGTCCAAAAAATGTTGGGCAAAACCATCCCATATTTTTCCCAGGCTGTGTACATCAAATTTGAATCTCGACCGACCAGGAATTGCATTGAGGTGCACACCGCTCCGGTTGCCGACCTTGAGGCTTTGTTGGAGCGTACTGAGAAAATGGGAACTGAGTTTCATGGATGCCTGAGTTGCAATTTGCTATTGGCAGGCTAAGGTAAGTCGAAAAGATCAACTTATTGATTAAAAGAATTTTTTTGCCTCCTAAAATAAAAATCACCTTTTCAGGTGAGGTCTAATGAAAACAGAATCTTTACTTTTGCAAAGTAATTTTTACACTGCAGAGTAGTTTCCCATTATTTACAATCGAATTTCTCATTAACACCATTAGGGTGACTAGAATCTTATTGCCTAATCCTAAATAATCACCAAATTCAAAACAACAATTATGAACTTCTTAAAAACAATTCTTTTACTTTGCCTTTTTATTTTAGTTTTTGCTTCTTGTGAAAAAGATCAAAATATTGAGACTACTGCTGTCCTTGATTCTGAAAAAAATGAAATCCTGGATTACCTGGATGCTAATAAATACAATCTGGACTCTGTGGAGTTCAGAGGCGATTTTGTGATCTACGAAAGGGATGCCGCCTGGTATAAACCCGATTTGCTGAAAACCATCCGTGGAGAATTTATCACTTCTGAAAGTTTAGACCCTGATGCTGCGGATATGTTGGAAGCCATTGGCCGACAACGAGCTGTTACCGAAGACAATCGCCTGGATGCCATTACCGCTTCAAATGTGAGTAGCATTAGGTATTTTATTCGCCCAAGTGTGCTGAATGATTGTGGCAGTGCCTGGGTAAATGCGATTGATAATGCCGCAGTGGAATGGAACAATCTTAGCGATTGTCGAGTCAACATGAGTCGTTTGTCAACTCAAGTTGGAGCCGATATCGTATTTGGATCAGATATAGATACTGGAATGCCAACCGGGCATCAAAATTTGCAAAGCGGTGAAATTGCTCTGGCTTCTTTGCCTGTTGGAGGAGCACCAGGTAGGTTTGTTTCCATCAATACCAGCTATAAATATTTGCCAAAGAAAAAGACATCAATGATGCACGAAATTGGACATACCTTAGGTTTTCGTCATACTGGTAGTAGCGATGGCCAACATGTTCACGGCACTCCGGCAAATGAATCTGGTTCTGTCATGAACCCCACTTTCTTTACTGCAAGTTCTAACTTTAAAGCTGGGGATAAAAGAATGACCAGAATGTATTATCCCAATAGCTACAACATGCCAACTAATTTTGATGTCAATAGTCTAGGGTATGGGGAATTAAGAGTTACTTATCAGAATCCCTTTTTTAATTCTCGTCCTTATTACTGGATCAGAGTAGCTACTTATAATACTTCTGGCAATATTTTGAGCGTTCAATATTTTCCTTCCAGAACGAATAGCACTGGTGTTCATAATTTTACTTTTTTTGGCAACTTTAAAGGATCTTATTTATTCGCTGTACGGGGCTGTAATTTTAGACGCGATGTTTGGTCTCCAAGATCGCCTTTAGTTTTAGAAACGTTTTAATTAATTGCTGATTGACTAATTATTGATTGACGATCGTTCGTGAAATTAATAATTAGTCAACCAGCAATTAATTATTCACATGTTGATCACAACTCAGGCTAATTCCTTTCTTCCACGACCTGCAAACCATTGTCTTCCCGATTTCGATCAAAAAATAAATACCTCGGATCAAGCTCTACTCTTTGTGGTTTTTGATCTAGCAAAAAAATAAAATTCATTTGCGCCTGATCGATCTTTATTTTTTTTAGAGCAAAAGGTATTGACTTATTCGTTTCTGAGAAAACACCGAGTTCAAACCAATCCTGAATCGAAACCGTTTTCTCTAAATTATCCTCCCCCAGTTTTATTTTTTGCGAATGCAAACTCAAATTGATCTGATATTTTCCATTGGACAATGCTTTGAAAGTGGCGCTTTGAATGCGATTCTCAAAAAAAATAATGTCATAAAATAAATCGCTAATCAGGTATTGCAAACTGTCCGGAACTTCTTTTTCCAGAAATGTTAAATAATCCGTTGACCTTGGAAAAGGAGCGGGTTGATAGCGATAAGCTTCCAGGAAATTGCGAAGCGAACGATTGACTTTGTCCTCCCCAATAAGTTCTGCCAAAGTGTACATCACCACCGACCCTTTGCGATAATAGAGGTAAGCTTGTTCTTCTACTTTGTACAATGGCATCTCCTGATTTCTTTCATTTTGTCGATGAAAAAGATAACTGTCGTAATCGTATTTTAAAAAGTCAATCATACCTTCAATGCCTTTTTCTTTTTTCATAATCATCAAGGAAGAATACTCTGCAAAAGATTCTGTCAGCATGCTACTTCCTTGTAAATCTGCGCCTACGATTTGATGTCCCCACCATTGATGTCCGATTTCATGACCGATGGTAGAAGCAATTGGGTTATTGCTGTTTGGGTCAGACATATCCAACACAAAACCTCTGGATTCGGAGTAAGGCATGGTTCCTGGAAATGCCTGAGCAGAATTGCTGTATTGCGGAAATTCGATGATGCGGACTTGTTGATGAAAATAAGAACCAAAATTTTTGGTGTAATAGTCCATTGCATTTTCCATTTCGTTGAGCATCAGATTTACATTATAAGGATGCTTTTTGTCGTAATAAACTTCCAGGTCAATGCCTTTCCATTTGCGAGTCGCTACTTCGTATTGTGCAGAAATAAAACTATTAAATAAGAGCGAAGGGTGATCTACTCGATAGTGAAAATAGCTTCTGCCATCTGCATTCCATTTTTTAATTAAACTACCTGCTGTCAAAGCAATTTGATCCTCAGAAGTGGAAATTGTTGCTTCCATCGGCATCCAGGAATGTTGTTCGGTCAATTGATTTTTGAAGCATTGTTTGCAGTGCCCTGTTTCTAAAGGAAGGGTCTCTACTCGCTTTGGCAAGCCACGCAATTGCCGCTCTTTGTGGTCTCTGATTTCCGATGCTTTTCGATAACCAATAAAAGGAATTATTTGATTGTGGTGCAGGAAAGAACCATTGGAAACAATCTCCTGATTGCTGACAGTATTTTCAAAACCGCGAGTGTTGTAATTGGCATGGGTTTCTATCCAAAAACTATCTTGGGGAAGTAGGGCTTCTTGTAAAACATAAATTTGAAATCCGGAGAAAGTGTCATTTAGAAGGAGTTGTGCATCGGGGATTTTGATTTGATGCTCCCAACCATTTTGGCGATTGATGTCTCGGGTACTGAAATACAGGGTGTCAATTTTTAAAGCGGTATTGTTTTTTAAAAGCAATTGACTTTTACTTTTTAGGTTTCTTTCCTTTGGGAAAAAATCGACAAAAAACCGAGCTTCCACAATTTGTGGAAGTGCTGCGATGCTGTACTTTTTGTATTTTAATTCGTATTGAGTTTTGGCTTCATTGGTAGTGGGAGCAGTGGAATAGGTATTGAGTATTTGTGTATTGTAATAAACAAAACCTGCCGTCGTTCCCCATAATAAAAATAAGAGTATTCCTGCCTTTGCCAGCTTTGGCGACCAGGAATCCCTTCTGTTTTTCCATCGCTTCCTGATACTGGTTTCTTTTCCTCTGAGCCATAATAAGGTTCCCGGAAAAAGCAACAACAATCCAAAAAGCATCCAATAAAAATTAAACCACAGATTGCCTTTTAGGAAAGGACCATATCTGTTTAAGTCTGAAAAAATAGCACCTCCGTTGCCGCCAATTTTAAGCATATTGCTTTCCCAGTTCAATCGGCTAATCAAGTAACTTTGTCCCATGATTAATCCTATCGATAAAGCAAAGCCTAAGAACTTATTGTTGACGAGTAGTTGGATGAAAATGGTGACACAAGCCCAGACCAGTAAAAATGGAGCGATTTGAAAAACAATTTCCGTAAGGTAATGCCCAAAATCTATTTGTATAAAACCTTGAGATAACTGAATGCCGATCATTTCTAAAAAAACCAAAACATAGATCAAAAGAATCGCTGACCAGCTTGCCAATATCTTGGCGAAAATCATTTCTATAGAATGATGTGGCGTAGGGTCTATCAATTCATCAAAATTGTTATTTCTGCTATTCCAAACGGTTTCACCTGCGTAGAAAAAAAGAAAAAGCATCAGCAGTGCATCATAATCTCTGACGGTATCAATCATTTTGTAAGTCAGCGGCAAAGCGGCCACTCCATAGTCGTGTTGTCTGTTGATAAAATCGACGATTTGAAAAGCGGCTACCCCGGCAAGCATCAATAAGTATGGAATTTGTGTGACAATGTTCCGCAAATCAACTTGAAACAAATTTTTAAAGACTCCAAAAGAAAAAGTAGGAGAGAAGGACGTTTTTACTTTTGGAATTGCTTGGTTTAAATATTGAGGTAAGGCAGCCAAGGCCCTGCTGTTTTCCTGTTGCGTTTTTTTTGACTTTCTAAAAAGAGAAGGAGCTGATAAAAATGTGAATCGGCGATAAGTGAATAATAAAAAGGCAGCAGAAAGAGCCAGCCAAAGCAATCGATTTTTTAAAAGGTATCCGCTTAATTCGACCTCCTTGGTGTTTCGCTCCGCGATGCTAAAATATCGGGTATCGAGATTATAAGCAAATTCTCCAAAAGGATCGATGAGTGCACCCAAAGCAAAATTATTGAGATCACTACTCAGGCCATACAATCCTGTCATATAACAGATATTCAATAATGCAATTCCCAAAATGGAATAAGCCAGGTTTTTTAACCAAAGAGAAAGCCCAAAGACGATGCTACCAACTATAAAAATATTAGGAAGAGCAATAAAAAGAAAGGTTTTTGCAAAAGTGGAAAAGCGAAAATTAGTCGCCTCTTCCGGTAGGATGGAACCAATCGACAAACCAATTTTTACGCCAATAATATTAATCAAAATCAAAAACAATGCAGGAATCAGCATCAAGCAAAAAGCAGCAATAAAACGACCTGCAAAAAAATGAAATTTAGAAATCGGAGTAGCAAATAATATTTCTGCAAAACCATGTTGATATTCCCGATTAGCTGCATTGTGAAAAATGGGCAATGCTATAACCATAGCGAGTAAGGTGAAAAAAATACTAGTCGCCGTGATCGCATGCGGAGAATTGACAAATTCATTTTCTGCCACTATTCCTATAATTACCATTCCCCGAGAATAGATAAAAGTGAGGAACAAGAAAAAAACCAAAAGCGCAATCTGCGTGAGCGGGAAACTCAAGGTGTATTTTATCTCTTTGCTGATGAGGTGTTTTAGCATGATAAGAGTGTTTTGAATGTGCGAGTGGGCGAATGGCGAATGGGCGAATAGAACGTTCGATCGCCAATCATTCGCCCATTCGCCCATTAGTAACATTGATCTTTTCAAAATAAGCATCCTCCAAATTCGAAGGCACTTCCAGAAAACCGATAGGTTGCTGATCGCTTAATACATGGATGACCTGTTTGCCCAGATTCATGCTTTGCGAAAGCAAGTGATAGTCTTGAGTATATTTTTCCAAATCTTTTCGGTCAATTTCTTTTTGCCAGATTTTTCCTTCCAGTTGTTGAATGGCGTCCTGGGGTGTTCCTTCAAAAGCTACTTTTCCCTGATGAAGAATGGCCATTTTGGTGCAGAGTTTTTGAATGTCCTCTACAATGTGAGTGGAGATAATTACGATGGCTTCTTGCCCGATATCGGCTAGTAAATTGTGGAATCGATTTCTTTCTGCGGGGTCGAGTCCGGCAGTGGGTTCATCGACGATGATGAGTTTGGGCTGACCGATCATACACTGGGCGATACCAATCCGTTGTTTCATTCCACCAGAAAACCCTTTGACTTTTTTGTGGCGATCGGGAAAAAGGTTGACGCGTTGGAGCAGGTATTCAATGAGTTCTTTTCTTTCGCCGGACTGGTGAACCCCTTTGAGGATTGCGAGGTGATCGAGCAATTGATAGGCCGTGATTCGGGAGTAAACGCCAAATTCCTGTGGGAGATAGCCCAGCACCCGTCTTAGTTCGGTCGGCTGTTCTATGATGTTGAGGCCATTGAGTTGTAGGGAACCAGCGTCTGGTTTTTGCAAGGTAGCAATCGTTCTCATTAGCGTTGATTTTCCGGCGCCATTGGGGCCGAGCAGACCAAACATGCCATTCTCAATAGTGAGGGAAATATTATCCATGGCTTTGGTGCCGTTGAGGTATATTTTGCTTAGGTTTTTTATTTTTAGTTGATTCATTTTTTGAATTTTTTAGTGGGGGAATGAGACGTTCGATCGTCAATCATTCGCCACATTCGCCCATTAGTATCTCAGGTATTGCTAGTGCAATACAGTTTAATGAGAAAGAAAAAATTAGTATTTTTTTATTCTTGTACGAACTCCATGATATCTCCTGGTTGGCAATCCAATTCTTTGCAGATGGCTTCCAGGGTAGAGAATCGAACGGCTTTTGCTTTTCCTGTTTTTAGGATCGACAAATTAGCCGTGGTGATGCCTATTCGTTTGGCCAATTCATTGGATTTCATCTTGCGTTTGGCAAGCATCACATCCAGGTTTATTACTATTGGCATGTTAAATGGTTAAATCTTGCTCTTGTTGTAATGAAAAACCTTCTTTAAAAATAGCCGCTTGAAACAAAGCAAAAATAGCTAATAAAATATGAAGTCCGGTGACTAATACTTCGCCGGAACCGACTTCATAATCGGGATGTAGATTCAGGAAAATTAAAAACAAAGGAGGTAATGCAAAATTGGCTTTGGCAAAAGTCATCAGATTTTTGATGGCTCGGGAAGTAAACAAACGCTCTGCCCGAAAGGAATCAAATATGCGACTGAGTAAATAAAAAAATAATCCGTAGAGTCCTAATCCCAATACAATTTCAATGATTCCCCAAATCGTATACCGACCCAAAAAAAGAGGCACTTCCGTGAATGGAATAAAGATATCAAATCGCCATAAATTTTTTGCGGCATCCGTTAATTCGTAAATTTTTATGGGCAACCAATCTGCTTCCGGTAAAGTGCTTTTTAAAACTAAAACCAAAAATACATAGCTTGCCGAAAGCAAATAAAAAAAGGACAAACCTCTGGAAAAATAAAATAAAATAGCCGCTATAGGTCGAATGAAATTCATTGATGTTCTCTATTTGATAAAACAAAAGTAAATAGAAAATTATTGATAAACAATAATTTTTTGCCTTTTATCGACGAAAAACAACAAAATTCAGTTCAATGACATTCTTTACTCCAACAAAAAAACTCAATGAAACTTCTGTCTCATTGAGTTTTTAATTCAAAACAATGCTCACTTATCGGACTAAGCGAAAACCAATATAAGCTTTCTGAAACCTTGGGCCCAAACTCACACGATTGGTAATCCGACAGTCACCACTTCCATCCTGATAAGAACCGCCACGAATGACCCGACTCGGAGTGGGTTGACTTTTATTATTCGGATCATAAGCACTTTCACTATACCAGTCGAAACACCATTCGGATACATTGCCGGTCAAATCATAAACCCCCTGAGGAGTAGGACTTTTTTGTTTTACCTGTTGCGTTCTTCCCTGTGAATTGCCGCTATGCCATCCTACCGAATTGAGATTGCCAGAACCCGCGTAGGTTTGATTGTGGGCAGCATTGCCGCCTTTGGCCGCGTATTCCCATTCCGCTTCGGTGGGTAGTCGGTATCTTTTATTGGTAGTTTGATTGAGCTTTTTGATGAAATCAGTGGCCGCATTCCAAGACACATTTTCCACAGGGCATTTAGGACAATCTTTGCCGGAGGGTTTTAAACCTGTTACGGCATGATACAGCTCTTGAGTGACTTCGTATTTACTCATGTAAAAACTAGCTACGTTAATTTGTGTCTCCGGTTGCTCATCTCCTTCTCCGCTATTATTGCCAATGATAAAATTACCTCCTTTGATATACACCATGTCCTGTCCTTGTTGACAAATCGAAGGAGATAGACCTGCGCAAGGATCGGCTTTTTTCATCAGATCTTCCGACTCTTTGATTTTTCCAAGTGCATAAGTATTTCCTGGTTGGTATCTTAAAGATCGCTTATAATAGCTAATTGCTTCAGTATATTTCTTTTGACCAAAAAGAATATCTCCTTTTTCAACCCGTAGCTTATAAGTGTCGATATCTGCCTGGAAAGATTTGCTTTCTCTGAGTCGTTTGGCAGCGGTACCATTTCCAGGTTCCTGGCGAAGCACTTGAGTGAAAAAACCCATCGCTTCGAGGTAATTTTTTTTATCAAAAGCTCTTTGGCCTTTATTCATCATTTCAGCTACCGATAAACCTTCAACCGGAGGAATAATTACTTCAGTAGTAGTAGGCGTTTTTTCTTCAACTGCTAAATCCGGTTCTTGCTCGTCGTCAATAGGCGAATCTACAGGAGAACCTTCTTTTTCTTCTGAGATGAGCTTTTCGGATTCCACCGTTGTACTTTCTTCTGGTGGATTTTTTTCCGCTGTCTGGTCTTCGGAAACAGACTCACTTGAAGAAGTAATAACTGCTGGTTTCTCTTTTGTGGCAGTGGAGTTTTGAGCTTTACCGTATTTAAAAAAAAGCCCAAGTCCGACGATGGCTACTAATGCAACGGCCAGTAATGGAATCAAAATATTTTTCTTTTCTTTTTTCTTTTGCGGCAAAACCTCTTTAGCTGCTTTTTTGGGAGGCACAAATGATTTTGGTGCCAGTCGGGTAGGGGTTCTGGCATAATCACTGGGTTGATTGGGATTGTCTTTTGGAGCAGTAGGTTTGTTGACCGCTGGCGTTTCTTCAATGCTGTCTGTCGTTTGACCAAAAGAAGCGATAGAAGCCATAGCCATTTTCTCATCTGCATCAGCAGAATATTTTCCGTTGCGGTATTTCTTTTTATAATCGAGAAAGGCGTTGACGGTATTGGCGGCTACTGCCTTTTCCCAATCCAGGTCTTCTTGAAAAACTAGTAGTTGCTGACGCGCTTCTTCCGCAAATTCGCCATCCGGATATTTTTGTAAAAATAAATTATAAGCAATCAGGTCATTGTCTTGTTTACAAATGGCCCATTCAGCCGCTTCATTAAGTTGTGGATTGAGTTTGAAAATCGCTACTTTACTTTGAGCCACTCCTTTTAAATGACCAAAGATTAATTGTGTTGATTTTTCTTCGGGGAGCCCCTCTTTCATTTTTTGCACCACTTCACTGATCAAGTATTCTCCAGGATTTTGTAAAAGAGTAGCATTAAAATTATCTATAAAATGAGATTCCTGATAAGTGCCATCCTGAATAGAAGCTCCGGAGGCCAATAACCAATGAGCCGTAGTGCCATCAGTGGTATCAGGGTAAGTGGCCTGCTCGTTGAATGGGCTAAAAAATATGGGAAAGAAGGTTGCATCGGAAAGTACGAGTATCTGTTTAGACTTAAAAGATTGCAGTGTAGAAATGAGTTCGCTGGTCGCGAGATACTGATGCGTTTTGCCTTCCTGGGCATTTACCGGAATCCAGTAAGATTGATTGAATAATTTTTTGGAATCACTCCAGCCTGCGAAAATAACCATCAGTCGATCTTCAGCTTTGAGTTTATTGATCAAGGTTTCCAGCGTTTGAAAAATATTCTCTAAGGTCGCCTCTTCATTGGTCAATAAAGTACTGTTCTCTTGATCAAAATGATACTTGGCTTGCAGGGTTTTCATTAAAACCTCTACTTTTTGCACGGCCATTGGTGCATTGGGGAAATGAGCATATTCCTCAATAGCTATTGCCATTAGGTAATTTTGTCCTGTTGATTGGGGATGATTTTTCATCTGACTGGCAAAAGTGAATTTGATTGAAAATGATTGCTGCTAGGATTTATTCCAGAGGAAATTTCGAGGAATTTAGGATAAAATCCCAATTGGTCAGCATGGACAAGTAAAAACGTAGATACAAAGTAAGGTCTTTACTTTAGAAATTTATATAATTTATGAAGATAAATATTTTTTCAGGGATACAAACCATTTTTTATAACCTCTTCCAAAAAAAATCCTATCTTTTCATAATATTTCCAAGCCCCAAGCTCTAAGGGACGGGAAAAAATTAAAATCATCAATTTTGATTTTGGTAAATCTTCTAAGCGATTGACTGTTAAGGAGAAAGCGTGAAAATTTACCGAAATCCTAAAAAAAATTGATTAATTTAATTCCGTCAAACTATTATGTCATTATGGAAGAAAAAGCAAAAATCACCCTCGAAGGCAAAAAACAAAATAAGCAATGGGATGAAGTTTATAAACTGATTTCCTGGTGGGATGCTGAAAAAATACAGGCGGCCAAAGTCATGGTAGTTGGGGCAGGTGCGCTGGGAAATGAAGTACTCAAAAATCTCGCGCTCCTCAATATTGGTTACATTATGATCGTCGATTTTGACACCATTGAGTACTCCAACCTCAGTCGATCTGTGTTGTTTCGAGAAACAGATGTGGGTAGAAAAAAGGCGGAAGTCGCTGCCGAAAGAATCAAAGAAATTAATCCTAATGTCAAGGTCCAACACCTCTATGGCGATATCGGAATCGATATTGGACTCGGCGTGTTTCGCCGCATGGATGTAGTGATTGGCTGTTTGGACAATCGAGTGGCTCGGCTTTACATCAACCGACTGAGTCATAAAGTAGGCAAAACCTGGGTAGACGGAGCGATTGAAAACTTGGCAGGTCAACTCGATGTTTTTAAACCCGATGTGTCTTGCTACGAATGTCAGTTGGATGAAAGGGAAATGGCCATCATCCGCGATCGCATGAGTTGCCCGGATATCGCGAGGCGTAATGCCAATTTTGGGAGAATACCTACTACGCCCATTTCATCTTCGATCATCGGAGCTATGCAAGTGCAGGAAGCTTTGAAAGTGATCTATGGCAATGAAGATAAATCGCTGGCCGGAACGAGATTCAAATACGATGGGATGCACAATATGATTTTGCAATATCCTTCCGGTGCTTTGCAGGAAGATTGTCCGAGTCATGCAAAATTGCCGGAGATCGTAGAGGCAAAAGAGATCAGTCATAAAAACACCTTGGCCGAGTTAATGGCTTGGCTAGAGAAAAACTTAGAAGAAGAAAACCCAAAAATTCACCTGGAAGATGAATTGGTTTTGGAGTTGACCACCGCTCAGTCAGAGGTTTCTTTTCCGGTAATGAAGATTCGTGGACACCTTTCTGATGAATTTTTGAGTCAATTTGACCGAGAGCCAGGAGAAGACATGATGATTACGGAAAGTATTCAGGTGTTGGATAAAGACTTTGTGAAGCCAGAAATAGAATTAAATGACCTGGGAATTCCGCCTTTACAGATTTTGACCATCGAAACTTCCAAAGGATTTAGCTTCGTAGAACTTAGCGGGGACGTGAATACACTAGTTTTTTAAAAAAATATAAGAAAATTAATACTTGTTAATCATTGGTTTTATTATATTTATCCCGAGAATCTTATTCAATATTTTCTCGCTGACCAATCAAATTAGTATTTTCTAAATAATTTTCCTGTCATAAGTATACCTTAATTGTACTTATGTGACGTCTTGAAAGAACGGAAATCTGTTTTCCTTATAATAGCTTTTAAACAGCACTTATTAGGAGCTAATCTATCGAAGGTATTTCCAATTTTAATTTAGAAAGGTTTTATTTTTATTTTAAACAAATCAATTTCTTTTTATAAAAAGGGAGTACCCTAAAACGCCATAATTATTATGTCTGATACCATCAATATTGTCATTCGATTAATGCCTAGTGGAGACGAACTTGATGTAGAGTTGCCCATCTTCTCTACCGGAAAGGAAATTGCTGAAGAATTATTGAGCCAAAGCGTTGCCCCCAGGACGGACCCGGAGGGAAATCCATATATCTATGAATTGATTTCCAAAGCTAGTAATGTTCGAATCGACGATGATAAGGCCCTTTATGATATTGGTATCAAGGATGGAGAAACCCTTTTCTTTGTGCCAAAACTCGTTGCTGGAAGTGGTTTTTAACCATTAGCAACACCCTCTTCTGACTGACCATGATGCCCCTTTTGCTAAATTGCAAGAGGAGGTTGCAATATTTTACACTTATTTAATCCAATCCCGCTATTTGTTTTTTTATAAAAAACAATATGGCATGCTTCATCCTTGAGTTTGAAGTAAATTAAAGAAAAGATGAATTCCCCTTTGAAACCAACATATGATTTTAACGATCCTATACTCCAGCAAATGCCGAAGTATAAACGCTGGGCTAAGGAGCATCTGAGCTTAGCTGATTTGGCCAGCCCTGTAATACGGTGGGAAGTGAAAGAAACTTTTTCTGCACTGAAAATACCGACCAAATACCACATCCACTATCGCATCAAAAGCATCATTGGCATTGATGACCAACAAGAACCGATCTATGGGAGCTATCATGTGATGGAACTGACTTTACCTCCCGGTTATCCGCTGGAGCCTTGCAAAATTTATATGCTTACGCCTACCTGGCATCCCAATATCAAGTCCGATGGAAAACACAAAGGAAGAATTTGTGGCAATGTGAAAAACTTTGGCCGCAGTTATGATTTGTACCAGTTGGTACTTAGGATTGGAGAAATTTTGCAATACAAAAATTATCATGCAGTTCATTCTCCACCTTATCCAGAGGATTCTCAAGTGGCCCATTGGGTTACTTCTTTTGCCGAACCTAACGGAGTGGTCAATAAAAATGAAGGCCTTGCGGTAGATGAGACACCACTTGTAGCTGTAGAGGTGGAAGAAGCTCCTGCTCCGCCACCAGCACCACCAAACCCTGCCGTGGAGCCGCCACCGCCGCCAGTTGTAGAAACACCACCCCAAAATCCTGAACTACCAACTACTCCTAAAATTAAAATTGGTGGTTTGCGAAAAACCAAGCCGGGGAAATTACTATTGAAAATCAAAAAAAGAGAGGAAGAGTAAGAAGCAATTTTTACTCCCGTAAATTTATAAAACACTTAAAACCCGAATTTCGCTACAAAAAGCTTTATATGCCTTATTTGATAAGTGGAAAGCAAAGCAAAAAAAATAATAGGATCAGTGTTGCATCGCTGTGCCTATTAACCTGCCTTTTGTTTTTTTTCAAATCGCCCATATCTTTTTCACAAACCGTTTACACCGAAAGCTTCCCTTTTTCTTTTGAATACAAATACAAAAAAGACAAAACCCGAACCAGAGATGGGTTGGTGAATGTCACAGTGCAGTATGGAAAACGAGGTGGCGAATTTGGCTTTATAAAATCACCTGGGCAAAATGTTGATTTTTCTGACATCAGCGATAAAATTATTCAGGTTCAGATTTTTCAACTCAAATTAGACAATAAAGGAAAAGACAATGCTCCCAAACACCCATTGGTCGTAGATACCAAAAGGACTGGTGTCGGAGCAGGGATACAACAATTGGAACTGAAAAAAGCTACCGTTTTTGAATACCTCGAAGATTCTTCTCCTGCCAAAAGCCGAATGGAATTTAAAGTGGTCGATAATGGATCGGTCAATCTGGTTATTCCTTTTGGTTTGATTTCCGAAGAAATTGCTTTTGAACGATGGACATTTGACGAGGGGGAAATACGTATTAAATTTAATGTAAAAGGGATTGTAAAAGAAGTGGAAGAAGCTCCACCACCAATAGTAGAAGCCAATCCGGATAAAGAATTCTGGGAAGAAAATAAAAATGGCATCATTGGCTGGCTGGCTTACATTGGCGAATACCCCACTGGAAAATATTACAGTGATGCCATTCAGCGCATCGAAAATTACGATGAACAAAATTGGAGAACGGCTAAAGGAGAAGAAACTTTAGCAGGCTACGAAAATTATGTCAGCCTCGCCAGCACTTATCCCAAATATGCCAAATATGTGAGTGATGCCAATCAAAGAATTGCTTCCATCAATGGAGCTAATGCAGAGCAAGCAAAGGAGAGAACAGCATGGAAGGAAGCACAGAAAGAAAATACCATTCCCGCTTACCGTACTTATCTGGGAGCCTATCCAGATGGTCTATATAAAAAACAAGCGAATGAAAATATTCACCTGCTGATTCCAATGGAACTCGTGGTAAAAGACCTTGGCAATGGCCGTAGTAGAGTGACCATCAAAAATGGAGTCAATCCACGATACAAAAATGTTTCTCTTGATTATGGATTGAAAATCGACGACAGCGACTTACGCAGAGACTCGGTGCTGATGGTGAGTTATTTGACTGGTGGTCGGTATAAAATTGTAGTCGTAGATGATTTTGGAAAAAAAGATTCCGTCACCTTCGATAATCAATTGGAAGCGAATATGGGAATCAACCGCAGAGACAGTTCCAAAATGGTATTCTCGATCAAAAAAGGCATCAAACCATATAAAATAGATTTGATCCATGCTACTGCCAATACCCTGGCCTGGAGTAAGGATAGCATTTTTACCGAAAAGGTGGAAATTCCGATCAGTGATTGGCAGGAAGCGCAGCTAGGAGGAAATTACAATGTAGAAGTATGGGATTCTAAATCCTGGAAACCAGTGAAAATTGCTTCGGCATTAAGTGTTCCTGAATTGCCACGACGCTGGGAAACTCCTTTTATCATTGCTGGTGTATTGGGAGCTTTGGTGTTTTTGACAGGTATCTTTTTTCTGGTGAAAATGTTTTTAGATCGGCGACAAAAAACGTATCAATACAATTGATCTGGTGAAAAATAAAAATACATATTCTTTCTTCTTCGGCTTTTTTGCAATGGCTTTTTTGCTTTTTGCGAATACAGCATTTACTCAGGGAGAAGCGAGTATTAAAATGCCGATTAAATTTAAAGCCAATGCATCGACGGAAGTTTTGGGGCAAATGGAATCCCGTGTTTCTGCTGGCGAAGCAAAAGTAAATCAAAAGGTCAGCAATCAATTCAACATCAGCTTTGATTTTTCTGATCAGACCAATGGTGATCCGCGTATTAATTTTATACTTAAAAAAATATCAGGAGACGTAGTCAATAGTAAAGTCAAAATGATTGTTGCTCATGCCTGGACCAAACCTTTTCAACATGGAAAAATAGTAGTACGCGACAATTGTTTTTCCGGTAAAAGAGGAACCTATCTTTATTTGACCGACCTTAAAAATGGTTCGGGAATATTGTCAATCCCTTTTGCCATTGGTTCCACCGATACCCAATGCGGTGACGGCAGCCCTACCAGTGAAATCACCATCAAATACAAGATATCCGGAATTGGTAAGAAACCAGTTGTATCGGAAAAGCCAGGCACCGAAATAGCTACAAAACCAATCGAACCTACAAAGCCCGTTACACCAGAGCATTCTATTGAAAATCCAGCTCCTGAAAAATCGATTAAAAAACCTCCGGCTTCTGAAAAACCAGATCCGGAAAAAGAAGCTTGGGTAGCGGCACAATCCGCAGGCACTTTATCGGCCTACCAAAATTTTTTAGAAAATAATCCAAACTCCAAATTTGCAAAATCTGCAGATCGGGAAATAAATCGATTGGCAGAAATGACTTTGTCTTATGATACCTTGTCTAAAAATGAGTATCGTTTTACCCTTCAAAACGTCATTAGCCCAAGAATTGATAGTATTGTTCCTTCCGAGGGCGTTAGTATTTCTTCGGGTATCTCCAGAAATAGAAATTCCTTTGACATCAAATTGCTGGACAGTAGAAAGCATACGCTGTATATCTCTGATCCGGATAAACCCTATGCGGTTCGATTTTTAGAAAGCCCGCTTAGTAATTTGTTGATCGCAGCAATGGAAGAAGGAGCAGATGGAACTCTCGATTTTATTTTTAAAGGAGGCATCAGACCTTATACCGTTTACTTCAAACAAGGTAAACGATATGTCCATATTTCACAACCCATTTTTGACGATCAGTGGTCTGTGAAAAAAGATTTTTTTACGGCCAAAAATATTGCAGGTTCTTCTACCGAACCCGTTTATGCAGAAGTATGGGATTCCCTTAAAGTTACTTATTTCGATATCAAAACTCCTTTCGTGGTAGAACAGCCTACACTGCCCTGGGCTTCTATTCTGGGAGGACTTGGTCTGTTGGGCTTGATCTTTTTTGGTTATCGCCTCAAGCAAAATGCCAATCGGAAAAAGATGCAGGAATTAGTGGAGAAAAGAAAAAAAGAATTGAATTTGGGACAGACACCACCTCGCAAATCCATACCTCACAAGGAAGTTGATGTGGAGCAACAAAAGAAAAAAACGGCTTTGGCAGAAGTAAAAGAATCCGCCGAATCAGAAAAAGAGCTTATAGACATTACTTCGGAGGAAGCACCCGCAACATCTGAAGTAATTTTGGAGGACTTGATGCCTGAAGAAGAAAAGAAGCAAGGTTTTGTCATTAAAAAAATCAGGAAGGCGCATAAAGAGGGGGATAATGCAAAATTTGCAAGTGGTGAAGGCGCTGAAGAAGATTATTTTCTGGCTGAATTGAGTAAGCATTGGACGGATAGTAAAATTGAAAAAATCAGATTGGGCAAAAAAGCGATTTTGGAGTTGACTAAATTTTTGCATGCGCAGAATGTGACCTCCATGAATGAAGCCGAAGGCACCGTTCCGGAAATTGGCGGTTTTCTGATGGGGAATTTCATTTATGAAAAAGATGAGGAAACCTATCAAGTAGTCATCGAAGAATTTGTGCCAGTCAGTCCTTCCTTTAATAATGTTTATCAATTGGAATTCAGCACCAGTAGTATCGTACAGGAATTGGGGGATGCTCAGGATCATTTTCCGGATTTATCACTCATCGGTTGGTTCCATACCCATCCTGGACATGGACTCTTTTTATCTAAACCGGATTTGACCATCCATGAAGGATTTTTTAGAGAACCCTATCAATTTGCCATGGAGATCGACAGCATGACGGAGGATTTAGACTGTGCTTTCTTTTCCAGAAAATCGGATGGCAAAATGAATAATAAAGATTCCAGAATCCCGAACTCTGTTTGGTTTCCCTGGGTAGATATAGAAAAATTTACCAGACGAAAAGCTTGATGAAAATTTAATTGAGTCATTATTAATTGATTGACGATCGAGCGTAAAATCAATCAATTTTTGATCGATAATTAATAATTTACAAGTTGTCTACAACTTGAATTATTTAAAATACTTTATGTGAAAAGAACGAATTACTTTCTACTACTTTTTCTTTTTATGACATCAGCGGTCGCTACTTTGTCTGCACAAGGTGGTGATGGATCGCAAGAATTTGAGATTTCCAAAATGGAAGTAGATGTGGTGAAAAGTGAAATCCAGTTGTACCTCAAGGCACTGGATCGCGATCAACCAATGGAATTGAATCTGGCAGGTTTGGAAGTGACGGAAAACATCGAAGGAGGGAGTAGCAAGTTGAGTATATTGCCGCCGATCAAAGATACCCTGATCATTTCGACAGATAGCAGTAAGGTAGAAAGTGCTGATATTTTATTTTTGGTGGATGTGAGTTCTGAAAGCGGTCGGGCAGGTGTTCGAGAAATTCAAAAAATTGGTAAAGAGATTTTAGCTGCTTTACCCTATGCCAATGCTAATTTTTACTTCGCTTCTTTTTCAGATAAGATCAGTTCCATCCAAAATTTTTCTCAAAAGAAAATTGAAGAACAGTTTAATAAACTATCCGCAGATTCAGCGGACCCTGATTTTTATCGCGCCTTGATCGAAAGCATTCGATTTATGAAGAACCAGCGAAGCGATAAGAAAATGTTTTTTATCCTGGCAAGTGGACAAAACGAAGTCAAAGGAAATACGACCTTTAAAAATCAATTGCCTTATAGTGTCGGAGATGTTTTGGCACAAGTAAAAGACTTGGGTTTATCTAATTATTTTATGCCTATCGCTATCGGTGACCGATCTGATGAGGATTTTCTCAAACGTTTAGTAGCTGATTCAAAATGCAAGGAAGATCAATTTTTTAATCAAACAGCTCCCGGAAAAGAATTTTTGGGTGGCATATTAAAAGGCGGCCAAAGCATTGCTTCCAATTACATCGTAAAATTGAAACCCGGGGATCCTGCTTTCAAAGGCAGATCGAGAACCTACTCGCTCCAATGGCGAAAATTAAAAACCCCGCTTTATGAAATGGCAGCGATTGGTTCACTGGATGCTCCTTTAGGACTGCGCTTTTCCATTACCGATTTTTTTGTTTATTTCCTCATTGGCCTTTTTATTATCCTCGGATTTTTATTGGTAGTGAGCCTGTTGGTTCCCTTTTTCCGTCGTAGAAATTTCCGCAAAGATTTTGTGAAACCCTATGCTCAGGAAGGCAATCGAAGAAAGATGGACCCCATTACCAATGAACCCATCAATCCTGGTGATTTAGTGGTCATGAAATGTCAGCAAATCACGCCGTTGACCACTTGGGAATCCTTGGGGCATTGCCCCAATTTCCCGGATTGCCTCAATTTTCATGTGCCCTGTAGTGGTTCTGGCGCTCCTACCGGACAAGAGCGATTTTTCTCGATGCAAGGTATTTATCGAAAATTGAACTGGACTTGGTTTGGTGCAGTAGGCGGATTCTTGGCCTGGATTATTTTTGCAGTCTTTCAGGTCTTTGACTTTGGATGGTACAAAAAAATGATTAGCAATTTGTTTGATGAAAGTTATACCCGAAAAGCTTCTTCGGTACTTGATAGCAGTCAATGGAATTTACAATTGGAAACCTTAACCAATAATACGTTGGTTGGTGTAGCCTTTGGCATTGGTTTGATATTGATGTTGTCCTGGGTGGAAGAACGAAGCCAACCGAGAAAAGTATCTGTTGGACGAATCATCCTTCGAACCATATTAGCCGGATTAGTTGCCTTTGGTGTTTTTGCCTTGGGATTCTATTTGCGGTTTTATGATTTTGTTGGAAATAATTACATGGCAGGATTGATTACCTGGCTCCTTTTGGGTTTTGCCATTGGTTTGGTGCTTTCTGTCAAATCAAGTGTCATGTTTAGCAGAGGAGTTTTGGGTGGATTGATTTCCTGCCTGCTGGCTTATCACATTTACTTAGGTATCGAAATGGTGACTGGAGATTTTATTTTAGGCAAATTATTTAGCCTTATTATCCTCGGTGCAGTATTGGGAACTATTTTGGTAACGGTGGTGACCGCTTTGGAAGATTTCGAACTAGAATACCTGTCTCCTGAGAAATTTAGAAACATTGTGCCCATCAGCAAATGGCTCAAATCCGGAGTTGATATCAACATCGGTAATGATTCTGGCTGTTATGTTTACATCAAATGGGACGATGGTGCTGTACAACCACAACATGCCAAACTGACCTACGAAAATGGTGCGGTAGCGATTACTCCCTTTGCCGAAACACTCATCAAAGGAAGAATGATTTCTCACAACCGCAAAACGAACCTGAAACACAACGATATCATTCAATTGGGAAGCGAAAGCATTACCCGCATCCGCTACAAAGAAAAACGAAGAACAGTTACCAATCCGATTCCACCAGGTAATAATCCTGGTAGGGACGATAAACCTCAGATTAGAATTGGAAAATGATTCTGGCTTTTTGCCTGGTCAGCACTAATTATAAATCCAAAAAACTATTATTATGAAAAGAAAGATACCTATGTCCTTAATTCAACGAGGCCTTAAAAGGATGCCCTGTTTTTTTCTCTTCTTTTTCCTGCTTATAGGCCATGCCCGTTTAGCAGCACAAAATTGTAATAACTCTGCTAATCTTTGCTACTTTAATATAGAGACCAAAGACGCTTGTCCTGAAATGGATAATGGACAAATAAAAGTTATTCTGGAAACATCAACCGTACCTTCCGTAGAATTGAATATTGTCTTACGGATTGTAGGTGGGGCATTTTTTCCTTCTAAAACCGCTTTTGGAGGGGAGGAAGTTGTCTTTGATAATTTGTCCTCCAAAATGTATAAGATAAAGGTAACGGCTGTAGAAGGGGCTAGTACCTGCGAATGCGAATTAACGACAACACTTAGCGATGCTCCCGAATTTTCAATTGCCTTTTTGAATGTAGAAAACATCTCTTGTCCTGGAGAAATGGATGGAAGTGCCTTAGCGAGTGTCAGTCCACCAGGAAACTATACCTATGATTGGTCAAGCGGAGAAACCAACGCTTTGGCTACTATGTTGGTAGAGGGCAATAATACCGTAACCGTCAGGGATGTTGATTCCGAATGTGAAGAATCAAATACTTTATCCATAACAGAACCTCAGCCAATTACTTTTTCTAATAACCCTCCTGTTTCTGTTTCCTGTAAAGGAGAGCAAGATGGAAGTGTGGAAATATTTAATGTTAATGGAGGAACGGGTGATTACACCTACTTTGTGGATGGTGTAATGGTAGCTGGAACTGTTTTTACTGGTTTAGGAGAAGGACCACACACTATTGTTGTAAAGGATATTAATGATTGTATGGCCATGAAAGTGATCAATATTAGTAGTCCGGATGAAATGGAAGACAATGAAGAAATTACCAATCTGGATTGCAATGGAGATTCTAGTGGTCGAATCAGAATTGAACCCACTGGTGGAACCAATACTTTTACTTACCTCTGGAGCAATGGTGCTACTTCAAAAAATATCAATAACATATCTGCGGATACTTATACCGTAACCATAACGGATGGCAAAGGATGTACTTTGGTTTCTTCTTTTGAAGTAACAGAACCAGAAATTCTAATGCTTGATGCAACTGTGGAAGCCAATGTTTCTTGCACCGGTTTGTCTCTTGGAATTGCCTCTGCTGCTATCACGGGAGGTACAACGCCTTACGCGATCATTTGGAGTACTGGATCTACAATGGAAACCGTTGATCAACTAGATCCAGGAAATTATTCAGTTGCCGTCACAGATGAAAAAGGATGTACAGATGCCGATGAAGTGAACATCTTTATGGAGGAGAATCCACAGATGACCGGTTTGACGGATGCTACCGTTAGCAATGCCGAAAGCATCACCCAAAATTTTGGAACAGAAAATCCATTAGTAACTTTCCATTGGGAAATTACAGCGTCTTCAAATATTGATACTGCTGATCCGGATTACAATGCTTCTGGCTCAATTGATGCAGACCCCGGCGTTTTTTCTCAAACCTATCACCTAACCGATCGAGCTAAACCAGGCACTGTTGATATTGCTGTTTTCCCCCAATCGGGAGATTGCATCGGCAATACGCTCAAGGCTCAGTTTATCATTGAGGCAGATGATATTCCGGTTTACATCCCAGACTTGATTACCCCCAATGGAGATGGATCAAATGATTCCTGGAAAGTGGTGTTTCCTACAGGAGTAGACCCGGCCACCGTCAATGTAGTGATTTACAATCGTGCCGGAGGTAAAGTGTATGAAGGAAATATGGCTGCGGAATGGGAAGCTCAAAACTGCCCGGATGGTGTATATTTCTACCGCCTAAGTAGTTCCGCCTCCCCAGACTTTATCGAAGAAGGAGCCGTTTCGGTGCTCAGAAGATTATAAACCCCATTCTTCCCAATTCAAAAGAAATCAATTATGAATGCTAGATATTTACTCCCGGTTTTTATTTTTTTAGGAATATCCCAAATCGCCTGGACTCAGCAGATTCCGGTTTTTAATCAACAAGCCTTTGATGCGCATTGGTATAACCCGGCACAGATGGGTAGCAGCGATGCCAGTTTTGTAGGCATTCGATTTCGAAGTCAATGGGCTGGTTCGACTATTGAAAATAATCCTCAGACTTTTGGCGTACAGGCAGATTTATCTAAAGTGATTGGTATTGATCGAGTAGGAGTGGGCTTGAGTTTGCAAAACGACAGAATTCAGATTTTTTCTCAAACAGATATTGATTTATCCTTGGCTTATCATTTGATGGACGATGGAAGTAATTTTCTGTCTGCTGGTGTTTTAGCTGGCTGGAATGCTCAAAATATTAATCTCTCCAATGCCAAAGTCAACGATCCCAATGATGTTACCCTTTTTCAGGGAGAAGGAAAAGCCGGGATATTTCAAGCCGGATTTGGCATTCATTATAATTACGCCAAACAGCTTTTTATCAATGTGGCTTTCCCGCAGTTAATAGCAGCCAACCAGGATTATCTCGATCAATCTGTTTCTTATAATCCCGAAAATCAGGTGATGGCTTCTGTCAGTTATAAGACCGGAGGAACGGTTAGTTTTGAACCAAATATTTTAATTAGAGAATCACTAGGAGAGCGGAGTGTTAAATCGGGTAGGGCAGATATCAATTTGCGGGTTCATTTTTTGGAGGAAAAATTTTCAGTTAGAGGTGGATATCGCTTAGGAGCTAATGCTTTGATTGGAGGAGTAGGGATTAATTTTGATCCTGTAAACCTGACCGTCAATTATGAAACCCATGAAGTATTTGGTGGTACGATTGAACTGGGGGCAAAACTGAATTTTGGAGGAACAGATAATGATTTTCCAATTTCTGAAAAACCCAAGAAGCCAAAAGTAGAAAAGCCGAAAGTAGAAAAACCAAAAGTAGAAGATCCCGTCGTGACCACTCCGATACCTAGTGGCACCAGTACAACTGAACTCGCCCGAAACCTGGAATCCGGACAACTGCAGGCACAAGCCGCCGCTCAAAGAATCAATGGCATGGAATCAAGAGTAGAAAGCCAGATGGAAACAGTGGCAGCTGCATTAGCTTCTACCAGACAAGCGACTTCAATGGAAGGTAAAAAATATACCTACAATAAATTGAAAGAAAGTATAGATTTGGCTCGCCCTGGAATCAAGGCCATCGAAAAAGAACTGAGTAAAATCGCTGAAGCAAAACAAAAAGTGAAAGCAGTTAATGACGAAATCAATAACCGAAGTTTAAAAGTACCCCGTGCAGGCAAGATGTATAAAACTGCTCAAAAAGCCATTCAACAAGCAGAAACAAATGGTCAGCCTCTGGTTAGTCAATTCAATCGTACAGAAGTCGCAATGAAAAATTTTGCAACAAACAATGGCCTGGGAACCGTCAATCTCCCTCAACTCCTGGCGTCCAGTCAAACCTTAGAAATTGCCAATTATTTTCAACGACAACTAGACGCGATGCTTTCGCCACCTGATGGCCTCCTGCCCGTGCAAGCCAGCAAATCCAGTGGCAAACTGTTTCTGGATTATCGCTTTTCAAGTGAAGAAGAAAAATACAATCTGGATACCGATTTGGAAGGCGTCCGCTTTTTATGCAACCACTTGATGAATCAGGTAAAGACGATTCAGGATCAGGGATTGACCGTAGAAAAAATTTCAATCAATACTTCTCTTGGCTATGGAATGAGTGACCTCAACCTTCGAGCAGATGAAGCCTATGCCGGAGAATACGGTTTTACCATCAATGTCAATGGCAAACGCACTGATCTTCAAACCAATCAAACTCAATCGAGAAACATGTCCATTTCAAAAGGTCCAGTGACGATTGAACAAAATGCCGGATTGAAATTGTATAGCCTCCGAAGAGGTCTGAGCAAAGGGGCCCTGCAAAGTATTCCTTTCGACCTAAATTGGAGTGCTGGAAATCCCAATCAAGATTATGCTCAGTTGTATACGATAAGATTTTTTGTAAAATAGACTAGTGAGTGGGCGAATGGTGAATGGGCGAATGTCGAAATATCGCGAATGCTTAGTCCCTATTCGCCCATTCGACATTCGTCCATTCACCCACTCGCTCACTCCACATCATCCACAGCATCCCCAATTACAGAAAGATGAGACCTTAATTCTTCGCGGAGTTGATTGAGTTTGGTTTTATTATTGTTCAGGAATTTACCTTGCATGGAAGGAATGATAGCCGTTTTTATAATTTCCAATTCTCCTTTGATTTTTCCAACGGCTCCTGAGTTGTCGGGAAGAACTGGGCCGGAAGAAGAATTTTCTGCCAATTTTTGATTCAGCTCTGTTTTGTCTTCTCCACAGTCAGCCAATTTCTCTTGAGCGCGGTTGAGTTTAGATTGCAATTCTTCAACTTCTTCATTGAGGTCATCCACTTCCTCATCGTGTTCTTCTGTTTTTTCTTCAAAATCAACTTGCTGACCAAGTCCTTTCGAAAGGAGCGCTTTGTCTCTGATGATTTGGCTGAAGTTTTTTCGAAGGCGAATCAATTTTTTGTAACCATTGTATGATTTTTTGGCCATATCATTAAGACTGCTTTTATTGTTCAGACTTAAATACTCTTCCGAAATGGTTTCATTGAGTTGATCGTAATTTTCGCGAATATCTGCCCAGGTATCTTCACTCAGTTCGTCATTAATAGAATGCTTGAGGTCAGAATCCCAGTCTTTTGCCTGATTCAAACCTTCTGTAATAACAGAATCGGAAAAAACAATAAAATTTTCAATCGCCACGACGTCCTTTTGCAGATTGGTATATTTCTGCTGATTGGAATCACTCATCTTCTTATAATCTTTTTGCTCCATTCCAGAACTATGGCCCCAGGAATATCCCGCGATTAAAGATAAAAACAAAGGAATAGCAGCAATGCCAGAAAATTTCCAAATGGATACACTACGTTCTTTTTGATTTAAAATTTTCATTGGATCAATAGGGTTTTGTGGTCTAGTTAAAAATAAAAACTCTAGCGTAATCTCAATCCACGATGACGAGCTCTGTCGCGAATCCAGTGATCCGCAGCTTCAGATTGATCAATGCAGTGCTGTGCGATATCGTGATTGGAAAGCGTGAGCGCAATATTGGCTTTGAGGGTATCTGCACTACAAGAAATATCATCAGAAATGCCATGAGGGTGAATGTCAACAGCTCCTCCCAGGCCACCATGAGAAGTCAAATAAAATCGTTCGTAATACCAACCACCTGATACATTTATATTGCTGGTGCCAATGGTTGCTGCCTGCCCGGTATTTCCAAAAGTATCTCGGGAATCCATCGATGGGTTTCGAATGGCATGATAAGTATAATCGACATTTGAAATCGTATCACCATCTAAACCAACATGACGATCTACCGCATCATAAAGTCCCAGAAAATGAACTTTTTGAATCGCTAATCGTGCAGCATTAATTGCAATCAATCCACCACGACTGTGACCAATCAAACAAATCTGGTATTCAATATTCCTCCTTTCATATATTCGGGCATAGCCATTAATAAAATTAACCACCCGGCCAAGGATACCTTCTGAACCGCGACCATGAATAGTACCGCCAGTGAGCTCCCCCGGACCATCGAAATACCGTTTGTTTCCACCTTGTGTATCAAAATCCCGATAAAAATTGTGGGTATGACTATTGAGGCCTTGTCTTCGAAATTGAGTGGAGTCTGTACCATCAACAGCAGCTAAGATATATTTTCCACGAAATGTCATTAATTAAATTTTTATAAAAATAATAAAAAAGTCGCGCCTGTATAGTCCCATTTAATATTCAAGATTGCCCATTCAACATTCCATATCCCTTGCGACTACATTACAGCTCAAATACCAATAAAGCTTTCAAAATCAAGGTCTTTTGCTCCTACGATTATTTCTTCTTCTCCTGGTTGGTGGCGGTGCCTGTGGACGATAAATTTTCACCTGGCCATGTTTGACCGTCCGGATAACATTTCCACTCGCATCTGTATAATTGACTGTTTTAAGGTGAAGCGTGTTTTGAATTACGACTCGAAGCACAGGTGCCCGATTGTTTCTCATGTTATTTTGTTCCCACACTTTTACTTTTCCTCTGGGATAAACTTCTGCAATGATTGCCGTATGGTGAGGAAGATTAATGGTGGAAGTAAAGCCAGAACCATCTGGTGCTGTGAAGTCAGTGCTTAAGGAGAAATTTTTATACTGAATAATATCTCCGGGTTGAATAGCGCGCAAATTAACTCTGGTGCCCCAACGGTAATCGGCATCGGGTTGATTAACCGCTTCTGCTCCCATGATGCTAATTGAAGTTCTGGCTCCTGCAAAAGTCAATGCTTGTTCGGCCAGGTCCCAGCATTCACCAGCCCCTACAGCTCTGCCCCTTTTGGAATTGCAAAACTCTAATACTTTTTGATTTAGGGCAGGTATACTCATGCTAGGGATTTGTGTTTTTTAGGGCTTGTATATAGAATTGATTTTACTTTTTTGTCCTCCAGCGTTTGAATAAAGCTACTACAGCGAGTACCAATATGATGGGATCTCCGCCGTCAAAACTGGTGCCATAATCTTTTTGTTGAACCATGTTTTGTTGAAGTGCTTCGGCCATAGTGTGAGTGATTCGGGCTTGTTTATTATCTGAATTCTTAATCAAGTCGATTAGCAAATTAAGATGAACCACGAGGTTGTTCAGTATTTTCACCAATTGTCGATTGTGGCCTTTTAGGTTGCCGTACATTCCCTGGAAGTGAGCAGACTTTCGAGCCTTTCGCTCCGGAGCATATCTTTTTTGCCCTCCTTTAAGTTGGCTTTCTAGTTGTCGAATCAATTGCCGGGCTTCTCCCCGGAGTTTTTCAATCTCTGGAATAGCTCCGGATGGATTGAGAATATCTTTAGCAAAAAGGTCGGTGTTCTTTTGGAAGTGATTGATAGAGCCAACCAGCCTTCCAACTTTTTGCTTTAGCTCTTTTAGTTCTCTTTCGGAATTTTGAAGTTTATAAAAATAAGTCATGATCCTGGTTTGGGATGAAAAAATACCATTGCCTAGACTTGCTTACAATACAATGGCTATTACTTATTACGAAAGTTGTCTAAGATGAAAGAGGCTCTGGTCAGGGGAGCCATGGTGAATCAAGCACTAAGAACGAAAAGTGCGCAGAAGCCGGAGTAAATTTGGCTTGTAGCTTAAACTTTAAATATACAAAATCTATTTCTTATCCAAAAGAATTTTAAAAACCAAAATGCCAAATCATTTCTATTCAAATACCATTTTTGAAGCAAGAAAGCTTTTGAGGGAACTTCCTGTGCTTATTTATAGCCTTTAAAACAAAAAAAACAGACTAAAATCCATCACATTACTTAAATTTATTTTATATTTATGGAATCTTCCATAGAAGTAAAGAAACAAAATTTTATTGTTTCCTGCTGACCAATACGTCTTTTGTGAAACCTTGATACTGTTTATTAACCGCTAAGGTTTCCAATACAATAGTATAACATTGCAAAAGATATCCACACAAGTTTTGAATAAGTTTGAGGCCTTTTAAATATATCGGCCAATATCTATAATAGATTTTAGTAACATTGAAAAATCTTTTATTCACTGATACTACCCATTGGCTTAACCTGTTTAAGCAAATGTATGGTTTTGAGTGATTAGAGAATAAAGACTTGTATTTTATTTGATACACCCCTAATTCCTTTAAATGATTGTCACTTCTGCTTATAGCACGGAAACGAAACGAGCCATTCAAATTGCTCAGTCGCTTGCCCGAGAATTTCAAAATGAACAATTTGGTGCTCCTCATTTATTGAAAGGCATTTTACACAACGATGTTGGATTAGCCTCTTTATTAGCCAGTTGGTCAAAAGACATTCACTACTTTAGAGATTGGGCAGATATCCGCCTCGCTAGCTATCCTAAAGCCAATTCTATCTCCGATGATATTTCTGGTGACGATCAGATCATTGCCTTACTGGAAGTAGCAGATGTAGCGCGACTTAAGATTTCTGAAGATCAGGTAACTCCGCTTTGTCTCTTGTTGGCAATGTGCAAACCCAATGTTGGTTTTTCTGCGGAACAATTAAAAACCTTCCCAATTACGGAATCCGAAATCATCGAAGCCAGTTTGGGCAATGCTCCCGCGGGAAGTGGCGGAACAGTTGTTCCAAAATCCGGAAAATCGATTAAAAAAGGGGGAGCTAAGACACTTGAAAAATTTTGCCGCAATAAAACCGCAGAAGCTAGCGCTGGAAAAATAGATCCGATCGTTGGTCGCGATAAAGAGATTAGAATGATGGTTGAAATACTTGGCCGTCGAACCAAACCCAATGTAATTGTAGTAGGAGAACCAGGTGTTGGAAAAACAGCATTGGTAGATGGATTTGCACTCAATATTCACAATGAAAAAGTACCTCCGAACCTCAAGTCCGCCAAAATATTTGAATTGGATGTCGGATCATTAATCGCCGGAGCATCTTACAAAGGAGAGGTCGAAGACCGGCTCAAAAATATTATCGCAGAAGTCAAAGATTTTGAAAGAGCCATCCTGTTTATTGATGAAATCCATGTTTTATTAGACCCCGCAGGTGGAGCTGCCGGAGCCGCTAACTTGCTTAAACCTGAATTGGCAAGAGGAGAAATAACGGTTATTGGTGCCACTACGAATGACGAATACCGCGAGTTTATTGAAAGCGACGATGCCTTCCGCCGCCGCTTCGAAATGCTTCGTGTCAACGAACCCGATGTAGTCACCTGCAACCGCATGTTACAGACCCTTTTACCTTACTACGAAAAACACCACCAAATCGAGGTTGCTGCTGATGCCTTGCCCGAAACCACTCGCATGGCAAAACGCTACATCAAAGACCGGCGACTGCCCGATGCCGCAATTGATTTATTGGATCGCACTATGGCTTCCATCAAAATGATGGTGCAGACTTCTGCTACGGAGCTAAAGGATTTAGAAGAAGAATTACAAATTTTAAATCCTGCTACTTCAGAACTCAGTGGCTTGGATTTAAGAACGGAATTGCTCTGGCACTATACTTTGATGCGCAGCCGCCTCAGTCCTATTTTGCTCGGACGAATTGAAGACGAAAGAGAACCGGAACAGATGGATAACAATCAGAGCATCTATGATTTTCTGGTAGAGATCACCGCCCAATTAAAAACCTTTTCTGAAGAGGAAAAAGAAACAGTAGAAAAAAGAGATGTAGCTGCCGTAGTCGCTTACAAAACGGGTATTCCCATCGGAAAAGTACAGTCTCAGGAAAAAGAAAAACTATTGGCACTCGAAGATCATTTACGCAAGCGGGTAGTCGGACAGGATTCTGCTTTAAAAACGCTTTCTGAAGCGGTGCGAATTTCGCGTTCTGGCCTGGATAAACCTGGTTTGCCTATTGGTTCTTTTTTCTTTTTAGGACCTACTGGAACTGGAAAAACAGAGTTGGCTAAGTCGATGGCAGAGTTTCTTTTCAATGACGAAAAAGCTTTGATCCGTTTTGATATGTCGGAGTTTAAAGAAGAACATTCTGCGGCATTATTATACGGTGCTCCTCCGGGTTACATCGGCTATAAGGAGGGTGGATTGCTAGTCAATAAAATCAGGGAACAACCTTATTCTATCGTGCTTTTTGATGAAATTGAAAAAGCACATGCCTCGGTTTTTGATATTTTTCTACAGATTTTGGATGAAGGAAAACTATCGGACAAGCTTGGGAAAATAGGCGATTTTTCAAATGCGATTATTCTCTTTACCAGTAATATTGGTGCTGATCATGTGGTAGAATCATTCGATAAAGGAGAGGTTCCAAAATCAGATCATCTGAAAGAAATCATGGGCAATTATTTCCGCCCAGAATTTTTAGGTCGTTTGACAGAGATCGTTCCTTTTGCGCCAATTGCTCAGGAAGTGATAGAGTTGATTTTTAATATTCAATTGAAAAACTTACTCAAAGCTTTAGATCGACAAGGTATCGGATTAGAGGTAGACGCAGCCGCCCGCACCAAATTGTCCATGGATGGTTTTACCCCAAAGTTTGGTGCCCGCCCGATTCGCGGTGTCATCCGAAATCAATTGCAAAGACCAATTTCCCGATTGATTATTTCCGGTCAGGTAACCAAAGGAGATAAAATAAATGTGACCTTGGATGATAAGAAAGATGTGGTGTTGAGCACAACCAAAGGAGAGCTGGAGAAGGAGAATGTCGAATAACGAATATTGAATATTCCACCTCTTTTCCCGATAAATCAATCAAACCGCCCGATAGATTAATGACACTTGGAAAAAACGAAAGAAACATTGAATTTTATAATAAATTAAATTAATCAAAACCAAAACAATATGGCTGACGAAAATAAACCCGGTGTAGGTGCCTATGTAAGAGACCAGGATGCAGATGCTGCTATTTCGGACTTGGCAAAAAATAGAACCTTATTGGTAACTAAGCTTACTTCCGATCCTGCAATGCGACCAGAAATCGTTGATGATTTGACGACTCCTGAAGCCGTTTTCGATCATTTTAAGCCGAAAGCTGAAATGGAATATGAAGATGAAGGTGGTAGTGAAGTAAAAGAAGAATTGAGATTTAAAAACCTTGGTGACTTTGGAAAAAAAGGCATTACTGCTCAAAGCGATTTCCTCAATGGATTGAGCCAAAAGCAAGAAGGTATGAACAAAGCACTCAAGCAATTGAAATCCAATAAAATTTTGCAATCCATGTTAGCAGATCCCGATGCCAAAGCATCCTATGTTGATGCCTTGAAATCGATGCTGGCCGAATTGCAGGCTTCCAAACCCGATGCAGAATAAAATTCAATTAATTTAAGTTGCGAGCCATTTGTAAATTTTTGATTATGGATTGATTAATTATTGATTTTACGCTCGACCCTCAATCAATCAAAAATGAATCAATTAATAATATTACTAGATAGTTCGCGACTAAGCTTATTTATTCTGTAAACTGACCAATTTAAATTTTAAAAAAAACAATTAAAAAGATGTCTGAAAAGCAAATTCAAATACAGCAGGCCGCTGAGAAATTGAAAGAAAGCACGAGTCAACTCAGTAAATTTGGTGGCTTTGATCTGATCTCTACTACTATCGAGGGAGCTCAGAATATGAATCCTGGAAAAAAAGCATTGAAAAATATTTTTCTATCCGAAGGAACTTATAAAAACCAAAGAGACGAATTAGAAAGCCGTCTGGAACTTTGGATCGAATTGTTGGAAGGAAATGAAAGTGCAGCGGATATGATTTCCGCCGCAGCAGAAAAAGCAGATACGGTTGGGAAATTACTCCGTAAAAACCAGGCGAAAGCTTTGGATGCTACGCGAGAGCTGGAAAAATCTTACCGAACCATGGCGATGTTTTACAAAAATACCGGTTCCTCCAAAGTCAAAAATGTATCTATCGTTAATGCCGAATTGGATCAGATTACAGATTTGGATAATACCGTTTTCTTTGACCACATCAAGGATGCGCTGGGACAAGGTTTTGATCGCCTTGACTTGTCGAATAACTATAGCTTGATGGTACTGCCTGGTTATCTTGGATCCAATGCTGTGATCAACAAATGGGCACAAGTAGCCTGGGAAAACAAAACCATGATGGTGACGGATTTTCGCGATCTGGAAGCTCCGGATGATGTCATGGCGCTTTTTGAAGCAGCTCAGCATGCGGGCAGCGATGTATACCGTGGAAATGTAATCATGGCTTGTAATTACCTCGTCGGAAGAGAAAAAGAAGAAGAATTGGGTGAAGAAGAAGATTTATTTATTCCACCTTCTACTGCTCTGGCAGGTCGCTTGTTTGCAGGTAAAATTTCTCAACCTTCTGCCGGATATAAATACGGTGGTTTGAATGAAGTAGCTGGTACTCGCTTCGATCTTCGACAAACAGAAATCAGTGATTTGGAAAAATTAGGATTGGTGCCAATGGTGAGTGAATTCGGAAAAGTAATGGCCTTCTCCAGTAAAACTTTGTTCAATGGAGACAACATTGGTTTGCAAACCTACTCTGTAGTACGGGTGTTTGATTGGGTGGCCAAAAGCATGTGCGATTACCTCAATCGAATGACTTTCCAAAACTTCAATGTCAAGACTAAAAATAATATTGAAAAACAGATCATTAAATTTTTGGAACAAAACAAAGGTGCCGATAAGCTGATTGAGAAGTTTAAGATCATGAAGTTTGAGCAAGACAAAAATCAAAAAGATCGGATTTACCTCGATGTTCACATCAAACCATTTTTTCCCGCTAAAAACTTTGTGATCAAACTGGATGGTACTAAAGGTGATGATCCCGATTCTATTGATTGGGCATCTGAATACGATGAAGCATAAACGAATTAATGATTAATTAATTAAAACTAATACAAAGAAAGCCAATTGCTAAGAGTCTGCTTAAATTTTAAAATGACCTTCTGCAATTTAGCTCCAACCGGAAACCTTATTTTTTATTTCTTAACTTCTAGAAAACCAGAATTGTCATGTCATTTAAAGCAAGATTAAAAATTGATGGTGAAGACTTTCGCGTAATTCATTCCAGCTATTCTCTACAAAGAGATACTGATTTCTCAGGACGTCCATCTTCAGATGTACGCGGGGGATCTGTTCATTTTGAGTTGGAATCTTCAGAAAATACAATGTTCGTCGAATGGATGTGTACCCCCACTGCATTGAAAGACGGTATCATTGATTTTCATAAGCGAGACAGTGATGCCATCATGAAAACACTGGAATTCAAAGATTCTTATCTGGTTTCTTTTACAGAAACTTTTGACAACATGGGGGACAGCCCAATGTCTATTAGCTGTGTAATTTCTGCTAGAGAGATTATCATGGGAAGTGCTTCTCACGAAAATGAGTGGCCTTCATAATCGCAGATTTCATAGCAGGTTTGAAACCCTAACAGAATAACCCTTTCCATGATTGGCAATTCATCGAATTGTTTTGTGGAAAGGGTTCTGTAATTCTTAAAAAACCATAAAAACCAGATGCCGTGGCACGAAAAGTAAAGATTTCCGTTGAAATTGATGGCCAAGCAATTCCCACTATTTCCAGTTTGAGCATTGACCAAAAAATGGGGTGGCACCATATCTTCGAATTATTCTGTTCGATAGGTGAAAAAGAAAATACTTTAATAGAACAATCTGATAAATACATTGGAGGAGAAATAAGCGTCCATGTTTTCTCCGAATGGTATGGCGGTGGTGATGAAGTGGTATTTAAAGGGATTGTGACAAGAGTAGCTTTGACCCGAAAACAAGGAATGGGTACCGGAATTGTTTTTGCCGGATACAGCCCCACCATAAAAATGGAAAATGGTCCAAACTGCCGAACTTTCACTGAAAAAAAATTAGGCGACCTCTTCAAAGAACTAACCGGAGAATGTGGCCTCTCAGATGTTGATATCAGCCCTAAATTCACAGATGTCATTCCTTATGTCGTCCAATACAAAGAAAGTGAATTTCAGTTTCTGACCCGACAGGCAGCCCTCTACTCAGAGTGGTGGTACTACGATGGAATGAAACTAAATGTAGGAAAACCCAAAGGCGGAAAAACCAAAGAACTCAAACTGGGAAAAGAATTGCACGATTTTAATCTGGGACTGAATCTGGGTGCTCCAAGCTTCCAATTGCAATCTTACGATTATCTCAATTCCAAAGTACTGGAAAGCAAAACAATCAAAGGCCCAGCTAGTGGTCAGGATCAATATGGTCAATTGGCTATGAAAAGATCTGAAAGTACTTTTGCAGGAAACCCTTTGATGACTTTTCCGGCAGCGGTAAGTTCTAAGTCTGATTTGGATTCTTTTGCAGATCGCAAACGTTCCGCACAAGCGAGCAAACAAGTTACCCTCAATGGTACCAGCGATCACCCTTTCCTAAAACTCGGAGATACCATTTCCATTCAAGGCTTGGTGTATCCCGAAGATGGAGGAGCCATCGAAATGGAATATGGAGAATTTATTATTACGGAAATAGTCCACAACTCCTCCGGAGTTGGAAATTATAAAAATAAATTTAAAGCCATTACCGCTTCTGTTGAAACTCCACTTCCTAACCAATTTGCCAAGATGGTGGCTTCCGAAGCTCAGGAAGCTGTGGTGATTGATAATGTAGACCCTGAAGGACTGGGGCGGATTAAGGTTCGATTCAATTGGCAGAAAGAACCAGAAACTACTCCTTTTATCCGATTGACTGCTTCTGCCGGTGGTGCTGGACAAGGCTTTTATTTTGTTCCCGAAATCGACGATGAAGTATTGATCGGTTTTGAACATGGCAACCCCGATATGCCCTATGTGATTGGCAGTGTTTATAATTCGAAATCCAAACCTTCCGGTGTCCAGGACAAAGACAATAATACAAAGACCATTTTGACCAAAAGTGGTAATCAAATTATCTTTAATGACAAACCTGGAGAAGAAGCCATTACAATTCTCAATGGTAAAAATAGTATCGTCTTGAATATGAAAGATGAATCGGTTACCATCGCCAATACCGGAGATTTGAAATTAGAAGGAAAAGACATTACCATTTCCGCTTCCGGAAAAATTTCTATCAGTGCAGGTAGCGAGTTGAGTGCTTCAGCTGGAACAAAGTTGGATGCCTCGGGTGGGACAGAAGTAAGTGTGAGTTCGGTAAAAGTAGGTATTGCTGCTTCGGCCACAGGAGAGTTTAATGCGGGAGCTACTTTAAAACTTGCAGGAACAGCCATGACTGAAATCACAGGAGGTATGGTTAAATTAAATTGAATTGATTATGTCAGATTACTATGGATTTCCAGTTTCTTTCCGATCTTTAGTTACGGGAAAAAAGTTGCGCAAACTTTCCCTGGAAGATTCTGTTGATCAGCATATTTCCCTTATTTTAGTTACCCGTTTTGAAGAATACAAATTCGATTCTTCCTTTGGATGTACCGTATGGGATTACGATTTTGAAGCACTCCCGAAAATCAATTCCTGGAAAAATGAAATGGAACACACCATTGCCAAATTGCTCGATGATCTCGAACCGCGATTAGCCAATGTGGTCGTTAAAGTAAATATTAGTTTAGAAGAGCTTTCCGCCAAACGCTATAAAAATGTCAGGCGAGTAAAACGAAGAATCAATATTTCTGTAAAAGGCAAACTAGTACCCACCGATGAGGTATTTGAACGTCCTGATTACACTTTGTTCTTTAGCCCTATTTCTTTGGATTAGTGAGAGGGAGCGAATTGGCGAATGTGCGAATTGCGAATTGGCGAATTGGCGAATGTTTACGATCGAACGTCCCATTCGCAATTTGCCCATTCACCCACTCGGAATAAAAAAACAAGAAAAAATGCCCGTAATAGAACGCAGAGAAGTAATTCGTTTGAGGATACTAAAGCAGGTGGCTCGGCTTTGGGGCTTTAAAGAATCGGAGGTGGAGTTGAGTCGTTTTGATCCATTGGTCAATCTGCTTACTGGAGCTTGTGCAAAGGAATTGGAAAATGTTTCCCAGGAAATTCATTCTTCGTCTTCCAGGGTATTGAAACGTTTGGTGGAGTTGTTGACACCAGATGTCTTTACAGGAGCTTTGCCTGCTCATGCAGTGATGCACGCCAGGGCAATTGACCCTGTATCGGTTTTAGAGCCGGAACAGACTTTTTATCTGACGCACCAAAATCAAAAAGAAACCAAAGATGTTTGTTTTTCACCCGTTAGAAATCCTAGCATCTTTAATGCAGATATCAAATTCATGGCTACCGGAAACCATTTGTATGAAGTAGTCGATACCATTCACAAAGAAAGAATTGCGGATGCGGAATTGGGAAAAAAATTATCGCATTCTCATTTGTGGCTGGGTTTGGAGTGTGGAGACGAATTGGAGTCTATCAATAACATGACCTTCTTTTTTGACTGGAATCTGGAATCGCAAAAAGAGACCTATTTTTATCTGTTGGCTTATACCAAATGGTCTTTGGGTGAAGAAGAATTGGTAGTGAAACCAGGGATTTATGAAAAGGTCGAGAGAGGACAGCAACTGGCGGATCAATTCAGTGTGAATCGCACTATTGAAAATAAAGTGTTCAATGAATACCAGCGCCAATTTATTCACATCAAGAGCAAACAACAATTTAAAAAGCGGAGCAGAAACAATCAGAGTTTACCTTTTCCTACGGAATTCAAAGACGTTTTTTCGCTCAAAGATTTAAAAGACCTGCCTGGAAATTTACTTTGGATAAAAATTCAGTTTCCAGAATCCTTACCAGAAGAAGCGATGACTGCCATGAGTTGCCAAATCAATTGTTTTCCGGCAGTCAACCGAAACAAAAAAGAAAAATACTATACGCTCAAAAGTAACCTCAATATTTTACCGCTTTTGATCGATGATCACTTCTACGAATTTATTCGCCTCTACAACACAGAAGGCTTTTATTACCGCTATATTTCTTCCGTTGACTTTGAGGACATTCACGAAGGTGTTTACAATATTCGACAGGGAGGTATCCAACGTTTTGACGAACGCAATGCTTATGAAATGGTTTTGCTTTTGCTCGATATGCTTCGCGATGAAAGTGCTGCTTTTTCTGCGATGGGTTTGGATATTTTTTCTACCGATATCAAACAACTCAACCAACTCATTGCCCGTATTCAAAATAAAACCCTGGCAGGACATACTCATAAAGATCCTTTGACTTATATTGTCGTCAATGCCAGAGATGCCAACGATTCTGTCTACGCCCAATACTGGACGACCAATGGTGCTTTTGGCAATAATATTCCCGGTGGTTCGCGACTAATACAGGATAAGCAAATCGTGGCAGATCGCAATTCGGTTATTTTGGTGACCACCACAAAAGGAGGCCGCAATCGACTCAAGCCGGAAAATGCGATCAAAGAATATCGGCGAGCTTTAATTTCCAGAAATAAAATTGTAACCAAGGAAGATGTAAAAGCTTATTGCTATACCAAATTGGGCGATGCCGTACAACGAATTAATGTGCAAAGAGGAATCAAATTAGACCCCCGGCCCGGACAGGGTTTATTGAGAACGATTGATGTTATTCTGATTCCGGGAGAAGAAGAATTGTCGCCAGAAGAATGGAAAGCGATTTGCTCAGAATTGGAAAGGGAATTGGACAGTTTGTCTACCGGAATACTGCCTTTTCAGGTAAAAATAGAAACAGCAGGAAATGATTCATAAAAAGAACATAGAAGAAATACCTGTCTTGGGAATCCGCTATGAAAGTCTTTTGGCAGAATTGGTGGAGAGAGATGAAATTCGCCTCGATGAAATTGTGGTTGCGATGAAAGGAATTTTCAATCGAGCTCATCGCAAAGATATTGTCAAGATCGAATTTGTAGAAGGGGAAAAGAATCATAAAGATTACATGAAAGTGCATGTGTCGCGGGAAGGTTTGTACGATACCGTTCCAGAGGCATTGTTTCATCAGTCCAAAGGTCGAAAGGGATTTAAGGATGTAGATGATATGATTGATGAAAGCAAACTGACTCGAAAAGAAGAGCAAGATGCGCGTTTGTTTTTTCAACCCTTGGAGCAGGAATTTTGTCGCAAACGAATTGAGATCGAATTGGAAGAGCGGCGATTACTGGATCATTTTGCCAATGAATTTCTGACGCAAGTTTATGGTGCCACCGATTTTGAAGATTTGCCTTTGGTATCTAAAAATAATCTTTTTTATCTCTTGCCATTGGCGCAAAGAATCGTTGGAAATACGCAATTGACGGAGCAGGCCATTTCTGCCATCATCAAAGAAAATGTTCAGATTATTCTGAAAAACAATAACCAAATGGAACAAGTTGATTTTACCCGCCACGGACTTGGTGAAGTACGCCTGGGAGTAGATTTGGTTTGTAGTTCTACCATCAATGACGGCATCCCAAGTTGGGAAGTTGCGGTAGGACCTGTTGATTTGAGTAACTTGCCACTCTATTTGGAAAACGGAGCAGGCAAAAAATTATTAGACATCGTAGAAGGGTTTTTCTTTCCACTGGAGTGTGTGGTCAATTGGTATGTTTTGATCAAAAACGAAGAGGAAAGTTTTACCCTTTCGGGAAATGAATATCATTCGCGATTGGGGTATTCTACGATTATTTGTTGAAATAATTAGATACGCGGAGGAAACGCAGAGAGTTTTAAGAGTGAACCGAAATAAACTCTGCGCATCTCTGCGATACAAAAAAAATACGATGCCGATTTTTATCTTATTGCTGATTTTATTTTTTCTAGCTCTGGGGAGTTGGATGACTTTGCTTTTGATGAAGGGCGAAACGGTAATATTTACTAAGAAAGTAATGTGGTATCTCTTTTTTCACTTTCTCGGATTTACTGCTTTAGGAACAATAGGTTTTTTATTACGACCTCCGGCGGTCTCTAAAGTCTTTTGGGTGTTTTTTATGATCGGGATAGTCAGTTTTTTGCTAGGCATACTCTATAATTTTCAAAGAGAGAAATTGCACAGTTGGATTGATGTATTGCCACGTTCCTTGGGAATGGAATTGTTGTTTGCTTTATTTCTCTTATCTTTAAATGCTATCGCTTTTTCTACGATTTTTTGGATTGTTGAATTACCTGGCTGGGATTGGAATACTCGATTTGTAGACAATATGATCCCTGCCTTTTTGGTGTATCCTATTCCCTTTGTACTCAAAAAAAGCCAGGAACTTTGGAACAGAATTCCGATACAAAAAATTAATACTTGGATATTGCCAATTGATGCCCCAGTTCCTTTGATTGAGCCTGGGCGTTCGATTATTTTGCATTTTCATATTCCGGTTACTTTTCGATCTAAAGAAACGATTAAGTTCAATACACGCGCTCCGATAGAAAAAGATTTGGGAGAAATTTTTTACTTCCTGCTTTACCGACACAACATAGAAAGGCGAGCCTTTAATAAAATCCAAATCGCTGAGGGAAATAAAAAAGCCAAAATGTATGGTTGGCAATTTTACAAAAAAGAAAAATTATGGGGTTGGTGGGACAGAAATAAATATGTAGATCCTGAACAAAATCTGAAACTGCAAGGATTGAAAACAGGAGATGTGATTCATGTAAAAAGAATTATTACCTGGTAAAAACCACTAAAAGAAATGTTCACAAAAGTTTTAAATAAAAAACAAAGAAGATATGCATTATAATATAAAACACCTTCCGGTCAATTGGGTAGATGGAATGAAAGTTTCCAAGACACATTTCATGGAAGAACAAGATGCTTTTGTGGACAGCGTAAGAGACGTAACTGCTTTGGGATTGTCCGATTTTAATTTTGGACTGATTCCGGATACGGTGAATAAAAGTGAATCGCTCAACATAGAAATCAATCAGGAAAGAGTAGAGCTCTTTTTGTGCCGGGCAGTTACCCGGGCAGGGGCACGAATCGAACTGGTGGATTTTATTCCAAGCAAATTGCGAATGGCTGTTTCAGACCTCACTGGAGATGGGCAAGTGCCCAATGCCTCTGAGTGGTTTATTGTATTGAAAGTTGACCCTTTTAAGCGGCAGGCAGTAGGGCAGGCCAACCCTTCTGAGAACCCCATTCGTCAACCTAATAGTATTCCCACTTACAGCCTCGAATTGGTAGACCCTCGGCAGGTGAATACTCCGGAGTTTGCAGCTTATGCTATTCCGATTGCCAAAATCGCCGGAGGCTATAATGGATTGGAAAGGGTAGAGAATTATATCCCTCCTTGTACTTCCGTGATGGCACATCCCGATTTGTTTCACGCTTATCAAAAACTGGGAAGCAAGATCAGGGTGATAGAATCCAACCTTCTTGAAATTGCGAAGAAAATACAACACAAACGGGCCAGCAATGATACCACTATATTAGCCGATGATATTTTTTATGTTTGCGAACACCTGATGCATTTTATCGCCAATCATTCCAATGATCATCGTTACCTCAATCGCCACCGACCGCCGATTTATATGATCAGTTATTTTGCAAATATGGCCGCTAGTTTAAAGACGACCATGTCGCTTTTGCGAAGCAAAAATGGGATGCTCGAATACTTCCGGCATTACCTCAATATCCAGGCTGGAGAATTTGAAGGAACCTTGGATAGAATGGGACAATCGGAATACAATCATTTCGATATTCGTCAGTCCATCAATGAAGTCAGTGCCTTTGTAGATATGATCGAAGAGCTTTTTGATAAATTAAAAGCCTTGGATTATCGCGAACTCGCCAAACACGATCCGGTGCGAAGTACTACTTTTTCGGGCAATAGAAATATCCAGTCTACTATTCAAACCAATAAAGATCCAAACCCGAGTATTCGCATCAAGTCGAACAAAAAAGATGACAATACTGGTGGTGGTGGCTGGGGAGTGAGTTAAAACTATTTCAAAGTCAATTCAAAATTAGAGAGCAAATCGTTGAGAGAGTCTTTGGTCGCCAAAAAAGCTTCTTCATTTAAATTGGGAGAAACATTCAATTCCATTACTTTTTCTTTGATGTGATTGACTTGCTGGCCGTCTTTCCAAAATCGAAAGCAAACGTGCGGCCCTGTAGCGAGGCCGGTTTGGCCGACGTAACCGATCACTTCTCCTTGCCTGACCGCAGTGCCTTTTTTCATTCCTTTGGCAAAAGATTGTAAATGCAGATACTGCGTTTGAAAAGTTGGATCGTGGCGGATTTTGATGTAATTGCCATTGTTCTTGGTGCTGCCTGCAATTTCGATTTTACCATTACCCACAGCATAAACCGGTGCTCCTTCCGGCGCAGCATAATCAGTTCCAAAATGTGGACGTTTTTCCTTAAGCACCGGATGAATGCGATCAGGGTTATAAGCAGAAGAAATGCGGCCATATTTTACGGGCGATTTTAAAAATTTCTTTTTAGCCAGGCGGCCAAACTGATCAAAGTAAGTAGCTCCCTTTTTGTCTTCTACCAAATAGACTTTGGAAATGGTGCCTGCTGTTTTAAATTGAATCGCAAGTAAACGACCCGTTCCACTCAGGGATGATCCGTCGAGGTATTCCTCATAAGCTACTTTAAATTCATCGCCAGGTTCGACGTGGTAAAAATCGACAGACCATTTCAATGCCTTTTCCATTTTTTCTAAAATCTCATAATGGATATCGTTGTCTAAAACGGCTTTCCATAACTCCGTTTTGACAATGCCACCAGCAATTTTTAGTTGTGTTTTTAGTGTTTTGGCACTGATTTGAATTTCTACTTTTTCTAGATCAATTTCGAGTGTTTCAGTAGGCGAGAGGTCGTAGCGGAAATAAGTAGGATTGTCCCGATCATCGTAGTTTTCCAATTGGATGACCTGACCCGCTTTGAAATAATCAATTCCTTTGCGTTTACATTGATAAACGATTTCGTCGATGTCTAATTCTTCAAAATCATATTGTGCTAAAAAATCAGCGATGTTTTCCCTGGACTTAAAAAGATAGTATTCTTTTTCTTTTTTTGGAGCATCTGTGCTTTCAATACTTGTCTCAGAAATAGTTGTTTCCGGAACCTTTATTTCCTCAGCAGAAGTAGGATTGCTGAAATTTTTCACCAAAAACCAGCCACCAAAAAGTAAAAGAGAAACAGAAAATATACCAGCCGTGATAAGAATCGGCAATTTGTTTTTTCCAGATTTATTCAAATCAGAATTCGTGCTGCTCGAGTGATCAAAAGCACTAGGTTTTTCAAAAGCCGAAGAAGTTTTGCGATAGTCAGGGACCTTTTTGGAAATCTTTATTTTCTTCCGATTTTTCATTCTGAAAATTAAGCAAAAAGATTGAGTTATCTGTCGATAATCCCACCAAACTATTTTAAAGTAACTTCTATATCTAATTTATTTAATATTGAAAATTTTACCAGAAAGATCCAACTGATCCCATTGCTTTAAAGCCAGGAAAGCCTGTGGTAGAATCATGTCTAACTAAAAATGCATCATCACAAGGATCGTTTGCCTCAAAATCTATTTGTCCTATTTTGGTCGTGCTTGATTGGGTTTGCTCATAGCCGGTTTTATAAGCGGAAGGATCTTTTTCTTTTTTATCCCTTTTGCACCCAAATATCCCGATGACCAAGATGAATACAAGTGCCAAAATAAAGTTGATTTTCATAACGGATACAACTTAGTTAAAACTATAGGACTGTTCTATTTTAAAATTAGTGTTTCACTTGTTACATTGTTTTAGCGGGTTACGACATTTTCTGAATTTTACAGCAATGTTATTCTGGTATTTAAAGATTGAATTTAACCTCGACACTTCTGTTTTATGATTTCTTTTCTTAAACAACGTCTAAGAATATTTTTATTGAACCTCTATTTTTTTAAACTTTTCACCTAAAAGATTGGTTGAATTAGAAGAGGCTGAAATTAATGCAGTACTCTTATTCTATATTTTCTCATTAGCTAAAAAATTACACACAATGGCAATTAAACTAGGACAAATAGCTCCGAACTTTACCGCACAAACCTCTATGGGAGAGATTAATTTTCACGAATGGCTTGGCGATGGCTGGGGCATGCTCTTTTCCCATCCTGCTGATTTTACACCAGTTTGTACCACCGAATTGGGGCGTACCGCTGCCTTGAAAGAAGAATTCGATAAACGAAATGTCAAAGCAATGGCAGTCAGCGTAGATCCACTCAATTCGCATATGGAATGGATTGGCGACATTGAAGAAACGCAAAATGTGACCATGAACTTTCCAATTGTAGCCGATGAAGATCGGAAGGTCGCAGAGTTGTATGACATGATCCACCCGGAGGTTACGGAGAAGACTACGGTCAGAACAGTTTTTGTAATTGGACCAGATAAAAAAGTAAAATTGACGCTGACTTATCCACCTGCTACCGGAAGAAATTTCCTGGAAATCATTCGGGTGATTGATTCCTTGCAGTTGACAGCTTATCACAGTGTTGCGACTCCTGCAGATTGGAAAGATGGAGAGGATGTGATTGTTTCACCTTCGATTGCTACCGAAGATATTCCGGCGAAATTTCCTAAAGGACATACCGTAGTGAAACCTTATTTGAGGATTACGCCTCAGCCAAATAAGTAAAATATTTGCTTATAAAACAAGGAAGAGATAGACTCAATGCTATCTCTTCCTGTTTTCTGACGAAAATTATTTTTTATTCAACAACAAACGAGTGTTTTGAGTCTCACCAGCATGTTGGATGTTCAAAAAGTAAACTCCATTATTAGTAGCGTCCAGCAATTGATTCAACGCCTCATTGACTGTAATCATACTTCCACTTTGCTGAAATAAAACCCGGCCCTGCATATCAATTAAATTGATTTCAATCACTTCATTAGCGTCGACCTCCGTTGCAGACACTGTGACTTTGCCTTGACTTGGGTTAGGGTAGATGCTAAAAGTATTTAAGCTTTCTCTCCCTCCTACGAAACGTACATCCGTATAAGTGTAACTCATATCAAGATCGAACTGTCGCAAGCGATAATAAGCAGATTGTCTTTCTTGGACGAGATACTTATAAGAAACTTCTTTCGTTCCCTGGTTTTTACAATCCATGGCAGCTACTGGTTCAAAACGTTTTCCATCCCAACTTTTCTCAACTACATAAGATTGGCAATTCTCCTCATAGCTAGTTGCCCATTGTAGCAATACCTCTTTTTCATTTTTTCTATTTGCCGTAAAACTGGTCAAGGTAATCGGCAAAGAAATTCCGTTACTTCCTACTGCCAATTGACTAAAAGTGGTAAACCCTGACAAACCACTAAAGGTGATTTCTCCATCGCCATAATCAACAGAATTTGCTGCACTAGCCATCGTGGTCCAACTGCCATCAGAACCAGAGGATCGTTTGTAAAAACTCATGGTATTGGTATGGTAATCCAAAACATCATCGGCGACAGGTAAAGTCATTTTGATGGTTTCAATATTTAATCCGGTGGTGTTGGTGCCAAAATTACGAACTACCCAGTGTTCACTTCCTTCATAAGCATCTCCAGGACTATTGGCCGGACTACCAGTGAGCTTAAAAATCATCAAGTCTCCATTTGGTGCCGTGCTGCCATCCGCAAAATCAATTTGTAGATTATTGCTGTTGACTTCTATGGTGGCATCGCCTGTACCGCCTAAGGTAACTGTACTACAAGAACCTGCGCCTACATCAACGGTAGAAGTTGCAAAAGCAGCATCTCCAACCAAAGTGCCTTCCTGAGTTCCTGCTTTATTATCTACTTCTGTACCTGATGATTCATTGGCCTGGAAGTAAGCTTCCAATCCTGTTTCTGTGCCAGTAAGGGTGAGGTGCATATTGGTTCGGAGTTCCTCCTGCGTTCTAACCACATTCCAGATTCTGACCTCGTCCATCTGTCCTTCCCAGCAGTTGTTGTTGCTAATGTGGTTACCGATATAAAAAGTGGCGTTGGAGTGTTGAGTAATCCCAGTGGCTTGATCGACTAATAAACCGTTTTTATATAATTTCATCACTTCTGTACCAGCATCATAAGTAAGTGCTACATGAGTCCATTCATCAACAGGGATGGCTTCTGAATCTTGTACTTGTGCCCAACTTCCATTATGTCCTCCAGAAAGTTTATTGCCTTGACCATTCGGAGCATAGAGCACATGTGAACTAACATCGCCGGAAGAAATAATGTTATAGCTAACTCCATTTCCAGTACTTTCTCTTTTTACCCAGGCTTCTTTTGTATAAGTATCTGGCAGTTGGATAGCGGTGCTCACATAATCACTCAGACCATCTAGATCAATGCCATTTCCTCTAACTGCATCAACTGCATCAATTTCACCAGACAAATTTACACTAACATCCGTTGCGTCCGTACTACTAATAGTAAGGATATCATTATAATCATTTTCTCCTAACCCCGCTTTGAGTTTCGCATAAATGGTCACCGGTTGACCAACCAATGTTCCACTACTTTGACTGAGATTAAGGCTGTTCGAATAAGCGGTTCCATCTTTGGAAATTTCAAAATCAGTACCAGCGGAACTAATGGAAACATCTGCGGTCAATTCATTTCCCGAAAGAGTAAAAGTTTTAGGTGCTGATCCATTATCTAAACCGTGGATTCCATCAAGGGAAGTTTCAGAAGCTGTAATCTCAGGATTATTGGCAAAATAAACAGAGTAATCTTCTGCCTGACCATAAGTTGGATCATAACAAGCATCCGTAGAATTTGATGCATAAGCTCCTCGGATTCTCAGCCTTAAGGCAGTATTATAAGTCATTGAGGCAGGAGTGGTAAACGTTCCAGAAAAACTAAATCCTTTATCTGCTGGGTTGATGATTAGTTCAGAAGCATTGGTGAAAGTTCCATCATTATTATAATCAATCCATGCGCGAACCCACTCATCGTAATTGCCAGCTGTAGTGATTTCCCAGTTGTAGGTAGTATTAGATTCCAATTCGATATGATTGCACCAATTGTCAACATAACCTCCTTCTTCATAACTGTTTCCTGATTCTGTTGTCCAAGTTCCAATAGTGATTTTGATGATTCCAATTCCGTAATCACCAGAAGTACCTGTACCACTTGTTGTAGCTGCACAAACTCCAGTAGGTTCGGAAACTGTTACAGCCGTCAAACCTGGAGAAGTCATTAACCCTGCTCTTCCGGTTCCTATGACCGCTTGCATTCTGGCTACTTGATCAGCAGTAAAACGATCTTTACAATCCTGGCTGGAATAAGCCATATAGTTTTGTACTACCTCTCCATAATTATTGCCAGTACAAGAGTTGTTTATACCAGTCCAACATACATTACTATATGTTCGTTCGTGTGGATCTGTATCACAACAAAGATCCCCTTCCGTAGCACAATCCGTATTGGTCGGGCAGGCAGTATCATCTCCTTCAAAAGTGTGGCGTACATCGAGGTAATGAGCAAATTCGTGAATAATGGTTTCGTTTTGATTGGCAGTACTCTTAAGTTCATAGCCGAGTGATCCGGTAGGATCATAGCCAGTGGTGTTATACATACAGACCACTCCGTCGTATTGATGAGACACATTGTAGTAAGTTGCAAAACCTTGTGTGCCGATGCCTCCATCATTATCATCAATTTCAGAGACGATCCAAAAATTGAGATACTCTTCGGTATTCCAACGACTGAGGTTAAACAGATCAAGTCGGGTAGCATCACTTGCCATTCCAATGGTTTCATAACTTTGTGTTCCAGTGGCATTGATTCGGTTGATCCCAGTGCCGTTGGTACAACCATCTGGATCACGTGTGGCCAAAGCAAAACGAATATTAGTATCTGTTCCACTGCCATCATAATCAGCGAATACCGCATTGGCCCGATCAATGGAAGATTGAATCTGAGCATCTGAAATATTGTAAGTAGTACCAACTGCTTGTCCGGTGTGTAAAACATGAACGACCACCGGGATGGTGTCGATGACACTACTGGAACTTCGTTTTTTTCCGCCTTTGCTGCGAATGTAATTTTGTAATTTCTGCTCTCCGGCTGCTACCCGTGCTTTGTATTCGGGAAGTTCCATCAATTTTTTGTGGATATCATCCGTTCCACAAGGCTCCTGAGCTAAAATAGCATTGCTCCATAGCAGCGATAAAAATAGTGCTAAAGTGTAAATAGATTTTCTCATTTGGTGGACTGTTTAAAAAGTATAGTGTATAGAAAGGTGAATAATGGGCATCTTTATATAAATGCAAGCAACTGTACTTTAGAATACAGTCATAACACTTCATGGAAAGGGGGGAGATAATGAATGGATATGCCTTAATCTTAAGCTAAAGCTATGCCGATAATGAATTTTAGCTTTTTTGGCTAAATATAAAAGAGAGCAAGCTGAAAAAGCTTATCAGGTGGCCTGTCACAAAAAATAAGAGAGCTTGTTTGAGAATGTCTGAGGAGTATTTTAAACAAGTTGATGGAAAGCAAAAGCTAATGGAATTGTCAAGTATTTATGGGTTAAATGGAATTTGAGCATTCCACTCCAAGCCGCTGGTTAATTTAATAGAAGCGAATTCTAAATGTAAAACTCTGCGGGCTTTTTGCTTTTTATTATTTTCTTCTAACACTTTGTCGGAGGCATGCAAGATCAAGGGTTTAAGCAGATGTATACCGCCAGCAGGGACTTCACAAATATGAGGAATGCTGTTTTTTGTAATCAGGTTAATCTCCGAATCACTTAACCTTTTATTCTGCGAACCAGGAATTACTTTAAGTGCTCCATTTTCCTGATTGGTGTCATCTAAATGAATCCGAATGCTGAAACGATTTTTTGATATTTTATCGGGGGGACAAACATAATGGACCCCTTCTTTTTCAGTCCAGGAAGAATAGCCTTTTGCCTTTTTCTTTTCTTTGACCTCAATCGGCACGTCTTGATGCCAATTGACCAACCAATTGGCATCTGCTCTTTTGTCGAGATAAGTGGCTTTGATCAAAAACGCTTTTGCATCTATAGTGCGAATGATCTGTTGGATGTTTTTATTTAAAACGATCGGCTGAAGTACAGGTACTTTGTCGAATAATTGTCGGATGGAAAAAACTTTTTTAGGAATTGTTTCAAAATATTTTTTTAGCACAAATCCCATTTTACGGATTTCCCGTTGCGTATATACTTTTTTGAGGATGGCGGAGCCACGCTTTGGAAGTTTTTGCTGGAGTTCACTCAGTGTTTTTTCCGAAAGGGTGGTTTGGTAAAAATCAAGCGCGGCACTGATTCGTTGTTCGATATTTCTTCTGAGTCTTGCCGGAGCAATTACCGTGATGCCATCACCAAAACCAAGAATCTCTTTTTCCAATTCAAAATTGTGCTGCACTTCCAGAGATATGGTAACACCATATTGATCCCTTTCAATTTCTTGTTGCGTCCAATGCAATGGCTTGGTCAAAACATAAGGCGCGTGCGTATGAGAAATCCTCAAGATTACTTTCTGTGGAGGCAAAGAGGGACTTACGGTTACTCCAATAGCATGTTTGAAATATTGATCGGCAGAAAAGTTGGGGCGAGCGCGAAAACGTGCTTGACTAGGTTCCAAGTCAATAATGCGATCTAGTGCCAATGTCAATAAATCTGCCTGCTCGTTTTTAGCACCTAATAAAAACCAACGATTGCGAAATTCTTTAAGCAAATAAGGATGAAAGTCAAAAGTTTGAGGAGTCCTCGCTTTAAAAGATTGATAAGTGATTTGCAAAGGACGCTTGTGGATGATGGCTTGATAAAGAGCATCCAAAAACTCCAAACCCTTGAGGTTTTCATTTTTTTCAAAATCAATAACAGGTCGCTGATTCGAACGCTGCGCATACACATGATCCTCCAACTTTTGCACCATTCCATCCAATTCCCTAAAATGAGAAAAGCCTTTAAACTGTTTTAAAAACTCTACGGCCTCCGTTAATTTTCCCAAATCCTGATCGGTCAAAGGAATATTGGTGATGCTATAATCCGGGTCTTCATAAGTGTAATATTTTCGATCTATTACTATGATTGGCGCATTATAACCCAATTTATCACTTCGCATCATTTGAATATCACCCTGTACGGATCGCTTGCTTACCCCTTTGTCAATGCCTTCATATTCATACAAAGCTTCTGAGCAAGCATCAATCAAATCTTCCAAAGTCCATTTGCGATAACGATTTTGCAAACATTTATCAATGGTTTTAAAGCGAATTAGAGCGTTTCTATTTACTGGCATAATCAGTGTCGCGGAGTTTGGATTTTTTTAGACGATTTGGAGGATGTTTATTTTTTTTCATAAAAATACGATTTATTTTTTGCTACGCAAAAAGATTGCGTAGTGGCCTTTCATCTTTGTATTATCAATTACGGAAGTTAAATAATCAATCATGAAATTCAATATATTTAAATCGAGAAAGAGCGCGATTAAAAACCATGAAGGAGAAACGGCTTATAAAATGCATCCAAAATTGGAATTGTATTCAGCGGTAGTTACCTCAAGTTTGTCGAAGCTTTCTTATGGAAGTGATAAAAAGCGATTGACTAGAATCATTGCCTTGATAAAAAAAGTTGATCCAATTTTTGTAGCTCAATTGGCGGTTTATACTAGAGAAGAAATGTATTTGAGGTCGATTCCATTGGTCTTGGTGGTAGAGTTGTCAAAAGTTCATCGTGGTGATAATTTGGTGAGCAAAACCATTGAAAGAGTGATCAAACGTGCAGATGAGATTACAGAGCTATTGGCTTATTATCAAGCAGCTAATGCTAGAACAGATACTAAAAAATTGAATCGTTTGTCTAAGCAAATTCAAAAAGGAGTCGCCTTAGCTTTTAATAAATTTGATGAGTACCAGTTTGCGAAATACAATCGTAAAACAATGGTGAGTCTAAAAGATGCTTTGTTTTTAACTCATCCAAAAGCAGCTAATGATGACCAGCAAGCATTGTTTGATAAAATCGTTAAAGATGATTTGGCAGTGCCTTATACCTGGGAAGTAGAGTTGTCGGTTCTTGGACAAAAAAGATTTGAAAGTGCCGAGGCAAAGACGGATGCCGTGACTGCCAAATGGGAAGAGTTGATAGATAGTGAGCGCTTGGGATATATGGCTTTGTTGAGAAATTTGCGAAATATTTTACAAGCAAAAGTTTCTGTCACAGCCATTGAAAAAGTGGCAAAGCGATTGGCAAATCCTGCGGAAGTTCGAAAGTCCAAGCAATTGCCATTTAGGTTTTTATCTGCTTACAGAGAATTGGAAAATTTAAAGTTGGAATTCAGTTCCTTTTTGATGACTAGTTTAGAAAAAGCGGTATTGACCAGTGCTGAAAATATCAAAGGGTTTGATTTGGATACCCGAGTTTTGTTGGCCGCAGATGTTTCCGGGTCGATGTATCAACCAATCAGCAAAAAAAGCAAGATCCGCTGTTATGATATCGGATTGATCTTGAGTATGTTGTTGAGAAATCGTTCAAAAAACGTGGCGACTGGAATCTTTGGATCTACCTGGAAGCAAGTGAATCTGCCAAAAGAAAACATCTTGTCTAACACCATGAAATTAAACTCCATGGAAGGTTCCGTTGGTTACGCCACCAATGGATATAAAGTGATCAGCGATTTGATTGCTAAAAGACAAGTGATGAGCAAAGTGATGTTTTTTACCGACCTACAAATGTGGGATAGCAGCAATGCCGGAAACTCTTTGCAAAATTCCTGGAAGCAATACAAAAGAGATATTGCACCTCATGCGAAGCTCTATCTTTTTGATTTGGCTGGATATGGAAATACTCCTTTGAGTATCAAAAGAAATGATGTGTATTTGATTGCCGGATGGTCCGAAAAAGTATTCGATGTTTTAGAGGCAGTAGAAAATGGAGCAAGTGCAGTCAAAGGGGTTCAGAAAATTATTCTATAAAGTCTATTTTGGTCCCTGCTCAATCCGGGCAGGGGCCACACCCGAGTGTTTATTTTTTCGGGATGCCAGAAAAAATAAATCCCAAAGTGTCGTAGAAAAATCATACTTCGTTTGGTTAGCAAATTTCATTGAAAAGTGAAAATTTGGAGGTTCGAACCCTCAAAGATTTTTCGATTGTCGCCTTTGGGTTTTAAAAAATAAAAAACAGAGTGTCGTAGATTAGCATTACTTCGATTTCGTAATCTAGGGGTCGTCGGTTCGAATCCGACTGGGTCAACATTTTGCCTGAGTTTCAGGTAGTAAAAAGAATTGACCCATAGCTCAGTCTGGTAGAGCACTATTGTAGCTAATTGCTTGTTACCTCTGCTTTGCTGTCACAACTTAGGTAAAGGATATCTTCAAGATATCCTTTACCTAAATTAGAATAAAAACAGAGTGCCGTAGATCAGTATTACTTCGATTTCTCATCGGGAGGTCGCCGGTTCGAATCCGGTCAAGTCAACTATTTTGGATCGATGATCCCTTATTAAAATTGACTTGTAGCTCAGTGGTTAGAGCACCTTGTCATTGATTGCTTGTTGCCTCTGTTTTGTTCTTATATGGTATCGTAATTCAATTGCGTAGAATCCCCGACTGTCTATCGGGTGGGTGAGGGTTCGAGTCCCTTCGATACCGCCAACATTTCTAAAAGATGTCGTTAGCAAGAGTTACTTCGCTCTTAACGAATGGCCTGTAAAGGCCATTACTCTGCTTTTTATTACTCTTTTAGTTTTTTTGAAAAAATATTTAATTACGCAATAAGGTTGCGCAATACAACTTCATCTTTGTATTGTATCAAAAATAAAAAATCATGCAACAAGTTATTTCAAGCGAACGTCTACCGATCAAAATGTGGTTAAAAGACATTGAGGCAGGTGCCGTCGATCAAGCCAAAGTATTGGCTAATTTGCCATTTGCGTTCAAGCACATTTCTATTATGCCGGATTGTCATCAGGGTTATGGAATGCCAATCGGTTCTATTTTGGCCACCAAAGGAGTGGTCGTTCCAAATGCCGTTGGCGTTGATATTGGTTGCGGAATGTGTGCTTTGAAAACCAATATCCAAAATATTGACCGTGCTACTTTAAAGCAAGTGATGGGAGTTGCTCGTACTCTGATCCCATTAGGATTCAAGTGGCATGAAAAAGACCAGGATGAAAATTTAATGCCAGCGGGAAAAGAGGGTTTGCCAACCGTAACTCAATATTATTCCAAAGCATTAAAGCAAATTGGAACTTTGGGAGGTGGAAATCATTTCATCGAAATCCAAGAAGGATCTGACGGTTTTATCTGGATTATGATTCATTCTGGTTCCCGAAATCTGGGATATAATGTGGCGAAGTATTATAATGAGAAAGCTATCGAGCTCAATGAGCGTTATCACTCTGTGGTGACGAAGAAGATGGAGCTGGCTTTTTTGCCAATCGGAATTCCAGAGGCCAGCGATTATCTGGCGGAAATGAACTATTGCATCGAATTTGCATTAGCCAATCGCAAACTGATGATGACCCGTATGGTGGAAGCAATGGAAAAAGTGATTGGATCATTTGAATGTGATGATATCATCAATAAGTCTCATAATTTTGCGGAATGGGAAAACCATTTTGGAGAAAATGTGCTGGTTCACCGCAAAGGCGCTACTCGTGCTCGTGCTGGAGAATTGGGAATGATTCCAGGATCACAGGGAACTGCTTCCTATATCGTTCGTGGTTTGGGAAATCCGGATTCTTTTAATTCCTGCTCTCATGGAGCAGGGCGTAAAATGGGACGAAAGCAGGCCCAGCGTGAATTGGATTTACAAGCTGAAATTGATTTACTAAATGCCAAAGGAGTGATTCATTCTATCCGAAACATCAAAGATCTCGATGAAGCGACCAGTGCTTATAAAGATATTGATGTGGTGATGGAAAACCAAAAAGATCTCGCTGAGATTGTGGTAGAATTGAGGCCATTGGCGGTTTTAAAAGGATGAAGCAGATAAATGAATGGCAGTTATCTATAGCTCTGATTTGCTTTAGGTAACTGCTTTGTTTTTTAAAAGAAAAGGCACTCCGCCTTTTTTCGTGTTAGTTTCCTCGATGATTAGAAAAAGGGTTTTCTAAGCGATTCTTTGTTTTCTTTTTTGAAACAAATCAAGGTATGTTTGTTTGGCGGAGTGCAGCTTTTCAGACTTTGAGGAATTTATATTTTATGTTGTTTTCAAGAAAATATTTTTGTTGTTATCAATTGCTTTATGGTATTGTTTTGATGATACAAATATAAGTTCCCTATGATAAGCGAACAAATTTTTGAACTATTATTTTAATCAAAAAAGTTATTTTAACACTTTTTGTAATCAAAATATTGATATTCTTGTTTTTGCTTATTGATTTCCTAATTTTTAAAGACTCCCGCTCTTTGTTCCATTTTTGCCTGAAAAGCTTCTAATAAATCATTGGAAAGAAACATCCCGGCATTCCAGGTAGCCATGTATTCCAAACCGTCTGCTACGCTATGGTCTCGGGTATGCAATAAAATCTCTTTAGTACCTCTGATAGAAAGAGGGGATTTTTGAGCAATTTGAGTGGCTACTGCTTCTACTCCTTTTAATAGCTCCTCTTTCGAAGCAAACGTTTTATTGACCAAACCAATCTGAGCCGCCTCCGGACCATATACTTTACGGCCAGTATAGGCCATTTCTGCGGCCATTCCCGGATGAATGATTTTGGGCAAACGTTGAAGGGTACCCAAATCAGCAACCATTCCCATGTCTATTTCCTTAATCGTAAAATAGGCTTCCGTCGTGCAATAACGCAGATCACAGGCCACCGAAATGTCTACACCTGCGCCAATACAACCATTGTGAATAGCTGCAATGACAGGTTTTTTGCAAGTTTCAATGGCATTTATAGGTGCCTGTAGCTTTTTAACAAATTGACGAAGGGTTTCCCTTTTTCGACCTTCACAGGAAATTTGATTGAACTGCTGGATAGACATCAAGAGTTCCAGGTCAATCCCTGCGCAAAAATGCTTTCCTTCTCCACTCAAAATAATGACTCTGACGGCTTCTTCCAGGTGAAGAAAGTCAAATATTTGGAGCATTTCTTCCCATGCCTGTTGATGTAAAGCATTGGCCTTTTCGGGGCGATTAAAGGAAAGGTGAGCAATATTTTTCTGAATTTCTATATTGAAAAATTGATAATTCATAAAAAAGAATAATTTATATAAAGTTGAAAACAATAAAAGTACAGATTTAAAAGCCTGCTATTTGATAAAATTAATAATATAATAAAAAATTTGAATCACGGAATTGGGCGAGTAGGTATGTTTTTTGCTTCATAGAGGTGAAGCCCCTCGAAACGTTGAAACCCTACTTTGCTTATCATGGCAGATACTAAAATTGATATTACCACTAGTTTAGCAGAAGCTGTAGATTGTTGTATGTACGATCTGGAGCGTGCTATGGATCTTTTGGAAGAGGTTCGAAAAGAAGAACCTGTTCTGAATGATGAACATATGGTCATGGTCTCTATTGTAGATGGCCGCTACAAGTATATTGATGGCGCTTTTATCGCTGCTTATAAATGCTTGAATTATGCCGTCAATCTAGGTAAGAATAATCCTCAGGTCGATAAAAAATATTTTGCCCTATGTTATAAGCATTTGGGTATTTTGAGTTATTACAATCAAGATCTGACCAATGCACTCAATTATTATACGCTTTCTCATAAGCACGATAGCTCTACGGAGAATTCTATCAACATGTATAATAATACCGGTGATCTTTATGTAGAACTAGAAGAGTACGAAAAAGCAGAAGAATATTTCAATAAAGCATTGGCGCTTACCCGCGAAGTTGAATATGTAGGTCAGCATTTCTTTTCTATCCTGTATTTTAATATGGGGCGTTGCTATTCTTTCCAGAAGAAGTATATGGAAGCAGATATGTATCTGCAAAAAGCAAAGTCTTTGTTTATTGAATTGGGGAATGAAGGGCACTATCTCATTGAAATTATTATTGCCTGTGCAGAAAACTGGATCAGCCAAGGGAATTATAAAAATGCGGAAGTAGAACTATTAGGAGCAGTAGAAATTGCAGATCGTAGTGAGAGTAAATTGTTTTTTGTCAGAGCTTATCGTTTGCTGGCAGAAAATTATCTGCGTTTGGGAAATGAGGTGGAATATAACCGCCGGATGAAAATTGCACTGGAGGCAGCACGAAAGAATAAATTGGTCAATGAGCAATACCTTTGTCTTTCTTCTTTGCGTGGTTTTTATCAAAAGCGAGAAAATACCGATAATTATTATCAAGTATCGATAGAGCTGTTGGAAATTCTGGAAGATAAAAAAGATTCCCTGGAATTGTCTAGCCTTTTTTCGGTACTCACCGAGCAGGATGAACGCTTATTCTCTTTGGAGAGAATGAATAAAGTGATCCGACAGCAAAAACAAGATTTGGAGGATTTTGCCTATGCAACAGCTCACCACTTGAAAGAACCACTGCGCAATATTTTTAGTTTTTCCCAATTGTTGGAAAAGTCAACTCGCGAGTTATCTGGTGAAGGCAAAGAATATATGAATTTTATCATCTCGAATGCTAAAAGAAGTGACCTTTTGTTGTCTAATTTGGTTACCTTCTTTTCTCTGGGAGCTCCTTCGAATACCCCAAGTGCATTAAACTCTGATGAAATTTTGGAGGATGTCTTGCATCAAATGATTTTAAAATATCCGGATGTCAATATCAAGATCGACCTGGGACCTTTGCCACCTTTAAATATGTTGCCTAATCATTGCGAACTATTATTTACGCATTTGATTGAAAATGCCATTAAGTTTAGAGCGAACCTTGATAGTTGTCGGGTGAAGATTTATACCGAAAGCAATAGAATGAATAATTTGTTGATTTTTGAAGATTATGGCATCGGGATTCCAGAGCAATATCGAGAAAAAGTTTTCAACCTTTTCTATGTGATTGACCGGGAAGGTTATGAACAGTCTTCCGGTTTTGGACTCACTTTATGCAAAAAAATCCTTGCATTATACAGTGCGTATATTTCAGTAGAATCAGATGCTGATTGCCCTGCTCGATTTGTGATTCAATTTCCAAAGGCTGCTGAATAGCCTGACTTTAAAGTGCCAGTGCTTTCATTAAGTCTTCTTTGGAGTTGATCGCAAGGTCAATGGTTTTCATCTTGAAATCATGTGCGGGCTTTTCCATTTTTCTCAAATTGGCAAAGTTTATTTTTTGATAGGCGGATGCAGGGTATACCACAATTTTTTGGTCGGGCATTAAGCAAAAAATTCTTCCTTTTTTATCTTCCATCAAATTCATTCCTGACCATTTATCTTCCGGAAATTTCACCACCATTTTATTGTCGCCGGAGATAAAGACCATCTCCAATTCAGCCAAGGTATCTTTTCGTTCCATTGAAAAATTGCCACTCAGCAAAACACTTTCTTCTTCCTTTACCAATCTATCCCAATTGTATATGCCCATTTCCATTACCTCAAAAGTTCGGAATACTTCTGCGATGGTTTTTAATCGCTCTTGCTCAGCATATACTTTTGCCATCGTTGCCTGATAATCATTTCTCCATTTTTCTGGAGGAAAAGCAAATAAAGTTTTTAGCGGCATCACTGCTAATAAACGTACTTTGAAAAACTCAGTACTGTCTTTGTTTGCTAAATTATATTCGTATTGATTGCCTTTTATTTTGGTCAGTTTACCATAGGTGTCTTTGCTCCATTTTGGAAATTCTTTTTTCGATAAATTTTTCCAAACCATTAAAGCAGCATGTACCTCTTGAGCTTCCCATTTTATTCTTTGATGCACCTCTGCTTCCGTCCAGCCAAGTCCATATTTTTCCATTTGAGCAGGTACGCCCTGGTCTTCTTTCATCTTCGTCCAATTGCCATTAAAGAATACATCCAGAATCGCCTGGTAATTAAAAGCCATGTATTGCCTGTTGAGTGGAAATCGAATCGCGGGTTTTAATCGGCTGATTTTTTGAAGTACTTTTTTTCTTTTGACATTGACTTCTGGTGCCGCTGTTCCCTGATTGGCCCAATTACCTGTATACTCATCCAACTGATAAAAATCATATTCGCTCCCACTTTCAAAAGAAGCCATGCGAACATTGATGGCCATGCTGTCCTTTAGAAAAATTTCCTGTCCTTCCTGATTCGCCCGAAGTTCAAAAGTACCAGCCGTACTCAGGTTTCCCCCTTCTGCCGCCAAAGGAATGCCACTGAGGTAAATGTCATAAGCATCATGCAATTCCCGATACTGCAATTCAATTTCACCAGTCAGAACTTTTCCATCCTGATCGAAAAAAGCATTGGCCGGAATATCAATAGTTGTTCCTGAATCCATTGTCCATTGCTTCCCATCTTCTATTTGAAACCGAATGTTTTCAAATACAGGATCAAGTTTAAGAATTGGCGGTTTTACTACGGAAATAGGAGCAAGCGTAATGATTTCTTCCGTTGTGTTGCAAGCAAAAATAAGAACACAAAAGCCCAAAAGGAAAAGCATGTTTTTGATAGTTAACATTTTGTGATGGTTTTTTTAGAATGAAAAATAGTAAGGTAATGGTCAAATGGTCGAATGATTGACGATCGATCGTAACATTCGACCATTCAGTCATTCAAGCATTCGTACATTAGAACCCTCTGCGATACTAATTTTTTTTGGTGGAGATATTTATGGCGAAAGAAAATCTAAAAAATAACTTTCAGTTCTTCGTAAAAAGCAAGCGATAAATCGGCATAGGCAGCTTGTGGGCCGTTGTATTTTTTCCCGTAAGGAAAAGCTTCCATACATTGCCAATCCTTAATGTCTTCAGCAGGTTGATCAAATCCAAAATTATAAGCACTGGCCGCAAAAGCAATTCTTTCCTCCTGAGACAATTCGCACAAATGGGGGAAGCGGTCTAATACTATTTGATAAAAAGCATAAGCATATTGCAGTTGCCATTGAAAATCTTTTAGGCGGTGAAGCCGAATTTGTCTTTTGCTTTTTGCGCTTTGTTTGGGAAAGGTAATGATGGCTTGAAAAGGAACTTGTGAAATCGGTTTTTGAGAGAGATAGCTTTCTAATTGTTCTACAAAAGAAGGTTTCATTTGAAAATAGCCGATAGAAAAATCAGCCACTTCTTTTCCAAAATTGACATAAGCTAGCTCTAATGCCTGGGTTTCAAAAAAATCCCGAAGAAGGTTGTGGCGAATCAGCTCAGGGGAAATGATGGCCACAACTTCTTCGGTGCGGGAGGTCCACTTAGTGGATATTTCTTCTATGCTTTCTTTTCGGTTTTTTAAAAATTCAAGTGCTGCATCCATTTCTACCTCAATAAAGGAAGGAAAGGTCATTTGAAAAAACAATAAAAGGCAAGTCAGACTAAACTTCATTATGGTTCTTTGACTTTTTCCGTGTTAGAGTCCGCCAAAAATGATCATTGACACTCCTGTTAGTCGTTTACAAATGTTCATTTTGTGCTGACCAAGGAATTTATCAAAGAAGGTTCATTTTTTGGGTGTGCAGTACTTTGATGGAATAAACTCTTTTTTGCTTTACATTATTGTGAGTAGCTTTTAAATTTACCATTTTAAGGGTAGAATGGCGATAGACGATTAGCTCTGTATCAAAGAGATTTAAAATCATTTTCTCCAAAAACAGCAAGAGTAGATATAAAGCCTTACCTTTGCACACGCTTTGAGGAATAGGCTTGTGAGTAAGTCTCAAAAGCCCCGTAAAGTCTGGGTTTTTACCGGCAAAGCACATTTATTCTTCTGGTCGGTAGATCGTTCTATCGGTCGCAAATATCAAACATGAGTGATTTTAAGAGTCTGGGATTGTCCCAGCCATTATTGAAAGCGGTGGAAGCTTTGGGCTTTGAGGAACCTACCGAAATTCAGAAACAGGCGATTCCTGCCTTACTAAAAGGAGACACCGACCTCGTCGGATTGGCACAAACCGGTACCGGTAAAACTGCCGCTTTTGGCTTGCCATTATTGCAGCTAATTGATGTAGAAGACAAAACAACTCAGGCATTGGTGCTGGCACCCACGCGGGAGTTGTGTATCCAGATTACCAAAGAAATGGAACTCTTCGCCAAAAACCTACGTCAGATAAAAATCCGTCCGGTTTATGGAGGGACGAATATCATGTCGCAGATCAAATCTGTAAAAGCCGGGGTACACGTAATTGTAGCCACTCCTGGTCGCCTCAAAGATTTACAAAACCGCAAAGTCGTCAACTTAAAAAAACTGCGCATCTTGGTTTTAGATGAAGCAGATGAAATGCTCAACATGGGATTCAAACCCGAGATTGACCACATCCTTAACGGTACTTCCGATGAAAAATTGACTTGGCTTTTTTCCGCCACTATGCCCGATGAAGTTCGTAGAATCTCAAGTGATTATATGGACGATCCAATGGAGTTGAGTGTCGGTGGAAAAAATTCTTCCAACGCTGATATCGATCACCAATTTGTATTGACCAATCGCAGAGAACGTTATGACACCCTGACGAGTTTTTTAGATAGCGATGAAGACATCTTTGGTTTGATCTTTTGCCGGACCCGCCACGAAACCAAAAAGCTGGCGAAGAAACTCAATGGCGATGGCTACAGCGCAGATGCTTTGCATGGAGACCTGAGTCAGAACAAGCGGGATAAGGTGATGGGGAAATTCAGAAATAAAAAACTCCGGGTATTGGTCGCCACAGATGTGGCTGCAAGGGGTATTGATGTGCAAGATATTACCCATGTTTTTCACTACAATATTCCAGATGATATGTCTTTTTATACGCATAGAGCTGGACGTACAGGCAGGGCAGGACAGAAAGGTGTTTCACTGGTGTTGGCCGAATCCAGAGATCAACGTTTGCTCAAACAATTGGAACGAATCATCCAGGCCAGATTTACCAGAGTAGATATACCTGCCGGAACTTCCAGCGCAGAAAGACAAGCAGCCAGAAATGAAAAACAATTGCTGTCTTTTCTAAAAGACTTTAAGGCAATGAAAGTTTATCCTACGGCTAAAGCTCATTTAAATACGATCGTAGAAGATCTCGATGAGTTGTCTAAAAAAGATATTTTATTGCGCATCGGTTCGCTGGCATTTAAGAATTTTGGTGTTTCTGCTGAACCTTCTTTCAGAAACGGAGAATCCCATGGGTCAAGAGACCGAGATCGTGGAAGAGACCGGGATAGAGGACGGGATCGTGACCGTGGAAGAGACAGAGACAGAAGTAGAGATCGGGATCGAGGTAGAGATCGAGACAGAGAGGATCGCCATACCGGTTCGTTTAAAAAATTATTTATCAACATTGGCTCCATGGATGTGGAAGGCAAAGGTGATTTTATTAGCCTCGTTGCCGATCATGCAGGCATCAAAGGGAGAGATATTGGTAAGATTGAAATGAACCGCAAGCATACTTACTTTGAAGTAGAAGAAGGGGTTGTGGCCAAAGTACTCGAAGAATTCGACCAAAGTGTTTTTGATGGTCGGGACATTCGCATTAATGAAGGCGACCGTCCAAAACCAGGTGGTGGAGATAAGCGGAAAAAAGACAAGAGGTCAGATAAAGGAGGAAAGAAAAAGAAGAAGTATCGGGATTAGAAATCTCTATCTTAAACAAAAGGCTCAATAGGTTGTAGAATCTATTGAGCTTTTTTGTAGATGTTGGGATTAAAAAATAAAAAAAGTTTGGAGTGAAACACTCCAAACTTTTGAAACAAAGACAGAAAATAAAGGATAAGGTTGAGCATTCTCAACCTCAATCCTTCCCTTTAATTGACTCTTAAGCGAGGTAGCTTAAAGTATCCATTAGCTCTTGGGAATCCTAAAACCCAAAAGCCTCCTTAAACTGGGATACTTCAAATACTACTATCGTAAATTTCGATTACTTTAAATCCTATGATTCAAAGGTAAAACCCTTTGGAGATAAAAAAATGGAAAATAAATACTTTTTAAGGACTTTAAAAGGAAAATAATACCAGTTTTATATTGATTATCAGTATCTTAGATTTGATAATCGAGGATTTTAAAATGAATGCAATAATTAAGTTAATCAGAGGAATGACTTCCCGGGAAAAGGTTTTTTTTCGGAAGTATGCGGAAATGCATCAACGGAAGCGTAGCAAAAATTATCTGCAATTGTATGAAACGATTCTCGCCACACCTACAGCAGATGCCAAAATTTTGAGAGCAAAATATAAAGGAACCCGAATTCATACCCACTTTAGTTCCGAAATGAATTATCTGTTTGAACAATTGATGAAAGCACTAATGATCTTTCATTTGAACAGCAACAATTCTCATAAATTGCTCAAACTCATTTTTTACATCGAAATTTTACTGGAAAAAGGAGAACGCAAAAAAGCAGCTAAATTGCTAAAACAGGCGAAAGAGACGGCCTATCAATACGAAGATTTTTCACTGGTCATCAAAACCATCGAACTGGAAGAACGGGTATTGTTCAAACAAGGCATTCTTAATTTTCGGGAAAAACTGGAATCTCTGGAAATGGAACGGCAATTGGCAACGGATAAAATCAATAACCTCAATCGCCTGCGTTTACTTCGAGAACAGGTTAGGGATTTTCAGTTTACGCATATTTATGTCAACTATCCAGAGAACTATCCAGAGGTTTTTGAACACCCTTTACTCGATGGAGAATTTCGTGCTTTAAGTATTCACGCTTTGGAAGTTTTTTTTTATGTAAAATGTATCATCGGTTATCTGAGCAGAAATTATCCCGAAGGAGTGCGGGCAAGCCGGATTTATTTGGCCTTTTTGGAAAAGAACGAACACCTTTTTCCGGATGCCAAATTATTGCCGGCCTTGAGTAATTATTTGTTGATGTTGAGTTTACAAGGTGCCAAGGAGGAGTTTGAGAAAGTGATGAAAAAACTGGATCTATTGGAAAGCAAAGGAACGCTGGATCAACATTACATTGAATACATTCGTTACTGCCGCCTTTTTGAGTTGTCCTACTCTATGTCGGATCGAAAAATGGCGGAGGAAATTTTGAATAAAACTATTTTTTTACTCAACAAGCAAAACGAATTTTTAGCAGAAGCGCAAAAAGATTATTTGTTTTATTATGCCATTCGCTGTTGTATAGATTTGCGCCAGTTTGAAAAAGGATTTGAATTGATGAATCTTTGGTATGAACTCGGGGTCGAAGAATTTTCAACCAGCCTCCGGCGCATTCTCAAACTCATCATCATCTACGAACTGGGTTATTTTCAATGGCTGGAAACGGAAGTACAAACGACTTATAAGATTTTGAAACAACGCAAAAAATATGCTCGTCTGGAAAAAACTTTTATCGCTTTTTTTAGAAAACTAACTGCTAATCCTACCCGCGAACCCAAACTCCTCAATCAGCTTTGTATCGATCTCCACCTCATCAGCCAAAGCAAGGAAGACAATAAATATTTTGATTACATCAATTACAGTCGCTGGTGCAAAGACCGACGCAAAGCAATTGGCGTGACTTGATTTGTTCTGACTACTGATTTACATTCTCTCCATTTAGTCCCGTTTCTTTCCACTAAATTTTGTATTATTGATATCCACGCTCAATTTCTACATATGAAAAATTTACTTGCCTTTACATTTTTACTTTTCTTCTTTTGCCAAACGCTTTCTGCTCAGTTAGAGCATGAGGTGGAAGTTCATCATCAATGCCGCGATTTGGATCAACTCAAAGCCAATGCCGCACATTTGCAAGAACAACAATTTAGTGCCAATGCCGCCACATTACTCACCAGTGATTTTGATCTCAAGTATCATCGGTTGGAATGGAACGTCGATCCTGCGGTTCGCTATATTTCTGGAAATGTAACTTCTTATTTTCAACCAACGACTGACAATTTTCAATTACTCCATTTTGAACTAAGTCCCGAAATGCAAATCAACTCAGTGACCTATCACGGGATGAATTTGAATACCATGCGCCTCGAAGATGATATCGTAGAGATTGAACTGCCCGCAATTATTTCAAATGGTCAACTCGATAGTGTGAGTATATTTTATGAAGGAATACCACCCGATGAAGGTTCTGGTTCTTTTGTAAAAGGAGAACATGAAGGTGTGCCGATTCTCTGGACACTCTCCGAGCCATACGGCGCCAAAGAATGGTGGCCTTGCAAACAAAATCTCAATGATAAAGTAGATTCTATTGATGTGATTGTAACCGTACCTGAGGGCAACCGGGTAGCATCTAATGGTGTCTTGATTGCTGAAACGCCACTGGGGTCAGATGTGAAATACCATTGGAAACATCGACATTTAATCCCTGCTTATTTGGTTGCTATTGCGGTGACTAATTATGCAGTGTATTCCGATTTTGTTGAAGTCGATGGAGCAGCAGATATCGAAATACTCAATTATGTTTATCCGGAAGATTTGGATCATGCCAAAGACAGAACCCACGATGCAGTTAGAATGATGGAATATTTTAATGAGGCCTTTGGTGTTTATCCATTTGCCAATGAAAAATATGGTCACGCGCAGTTTGGAAGAGGGGGTGGAATGGAGCATCAAACCATGAGTTTTATGAGCGACTTTGGTTTTGAATTACAAGCACATGAATTGGCACATCAATGGTTTGGCGATAAAGTGACTTGTGGTAGTTGGGAAGACATTTGGCTTAATGAAGCATTTGCTTCTTACCTCGTTGGTCTTTGCTACGAAAATTTGACGAACGAAGGATTGTGGAACCTTTGGAAAAGTTTGAGCAATGATAAAGTAACCAAAGAATCTGGTGGCTCTGTTTGGGTGCCCGATACTACTGATGTTTCACGGGTTTTTTCCAGCAGATTGACTTATGCAAAAGGAGCTTTGGTTCTGCATATGCTGCGTTGGGAAATGGGGGATGACGATTTTTTTTCAGCTGTCAATAATTACCTCAATGATCCGGTTCTTGCTTTTGACTATGCTCGTACTGCTGATTTAAAAGCACACCTGGAAACTCAAAGTGGCAGAGACTTTACCGAGTTTTTTGACGATTGGTTTTATGGAGAAGGCTATCCTACGTATTCCCTCAATTGGTTTCGAACCGAGGAAGGTTTGGATTTGATTGTCAACCAAACCACTTCTCACATATCTGTAGACTTTTTTGAAATGACCATCCCGATACACATATATGGCAATGGCGTGGATACGCTTGTGCGATTGGATCATACGTTTTCTGGTCAAACTTATAGTATTCCGCTTTCTTTTTTTCCAGGTTGGATTGCCTTTGATGCGGATCACTGGATTATTTCTGCAGAAGATCACATTACAGCGGTAGATGACTTAGAAATATTTGCAGATATTAGCCTCTCTCCGAATCCTACCGCGGATTTTTTACTGATTGATTTCAATGGACATCAGCCAAATCGACTTCGTTTGTTGGATGTAAAAGGGGAGGAGTTGAAAAAAATGATTCCTCAGACAGGTTTGGAACGATTGGATTTGACGGATTTGGTTCCAGGGACTTATCTCTTGGAATTTTTGATAGGGGAGGAAAAAGTTTTGCGGAAGGTGGTGAAAAGGGAGTAGGGTCGCGGTTGCTTATTTCCGCATTTTACTCAAAGCCATCTCCGTCAATTCATCCCAAAGTTTTCCTTCGCTATACGGCAGGTAAAACCAGGCTTTCATCGGTGGTTTATTTTTAAAGGGACTGAGGTATCTGAACTCCTTGATGCCATAAACAGCAGGATCAAAATCTTTTCCCAATTTAAAACACATTTCTGTTTCGTAAAAAAAGACAAATACTTTTTTGTTGTATTGTAAGGCAGGAGCCGTCATCATTTTTCCTTCGGCAACGCCTGTTTCTTTTAAGTATTTACCTACTATGGTTTCGTATAAAGATTGTGCCTCGGTCATGGTCTTATTTATAATGTTTGTAATTCGGTTTGTTTCTTTTTAGGCAAGGATTTAAAAACGACCTCATAAGCATGATCTACCATTGCTTTAAAATCAGCGTTCTGCAAAGAACCATCGGTATAAACTGAATTCCAGTGTTTCTTATTTTGATGCCAACCCGCTTGCACCGCCGGAAATTGTGCTCTCCATGTTTCTGCCTGCTCCGGATCACATTTCATATTGACAAAATAAAACGGCGGTCGTTCTATCTCATCCATTTTAAAAGAGTCCACAAAAGTCCAGCAAAATGCTTTGCCCCCAATTTTAAACCAGGCAGCTTGTGGGCCAAAAGGATAAGTTTCTTCGACTGCTTTTTTGCTAAGGCAATGTTGCCGGAAGGCTTCAAAATTCATATAAATCAGATTGGATGTTGGAAATTGTTTTACAAGATAGGAAAAAATCAAAAAACCTTTTTAAAAAAATAAAACATCAAACCTAAAAGACCAAGTAATAAAATTACTTTTCCGAAAGGCCAGCCCGTCCGAAAAGACAAAGCACTTACTTCTCCGGATTGCAAAAACGGCGCCCAGAAATAAGGATGCCTATTTGCCTTACTTGCCGTGTTCAAGTATTCAAGTTTGGCGATTTGCAAAGCGTGATCTTTGTCTTTCCCGTTTTTTAATTGCTGGTAAAAAAACTGCATTAAGGTGGAGGTAGAACAATCATCAACAGCCCAAAGACTAGTTACCGTACTTGGGCAACCTGCAAGTGTAAATCCTTTGGACAAACTCATCACTCCGTCGCCTTTGATCAAAGTTCCTGAATTGGTGTTGCAGGCACTGAGTACAACCAGATTGGCGGGAATAGAACAGTTGTTTAAATCAAAATTAGATAAGTGATCATCTGTAAAATAGATGCGATTAAAATTGGGATCGTCTTGATCCAAGCAAGCATGAGTTGCGAGGTGCAAGATGTTGTATTGATCGGCACTTTGCAGGAATTGATTTTTTTGAGCAGTCAGTCCAACAAAAGTTTCGCCGTTCATCAATTTACTAAGGTCTTCCACTTCTTGTTGAGCACATTGCAGACGATAGAGCTGTCCGTTTTCGCAACCTCGGGCAGTTGCTATATCCATGTTGTTGAAATGAGGGGCAAAGCCAGCGAAAGGTTTAGTGGTTTTATACCTCTTGTTTCGGTTTTGCAAAAGTAGAGAAGCAGAAAAATTATAACTGATTTGATAATCTTCTAAAAGGTAATGCTGTTCTTCCAAGGCATAACCAGAATAAGATTTGAATGGAGGAGCAGTACATAGCAATTCGAAAGGTAGGTAATTGAGAAAATCATCAGGAATGATGATCAATTTTTTTATGTTTTTTTGCAAAAGCTCATCGCAGGGAGATAGCAGTTTTTTAAACAATCGAGGAGCTTTCTGATTAAATTGTGCGAGTTTAGATTTATACGTTGTCCCGTCAGGAGGGGTACTGATTATTTCTTGTAAAAAAGTAAAACTTTCAAGTAATTGGGCATCTTTGGCAATGCGAATGGCTTTTATTTCTTTTTGGGTGATGCAGAATAAAAAAATAGTTTTTTCGCCAACAAAATATTCGACTAAGGCCGTTTCGGTATCGAGGTGTTCTTGTTGAATTTTGCTAACACTAGCCAATTGAGGACGGTATTTCAGTTCATGGTATTTTGGAAAATTTTGCTCTAGCTTGTCGAGAAAATCCTGGTGGTTTTCTTTGGCTTCAAATAGTTGGGCATTTAATTCTTTTAATTTGCCCTGTCGGGTGCCCTCTTGTTTTTTTAGGTTAATCAACTTGTGCGTAAAATTGATTTCGTTTTTTAAATCTTTTTCTTTTGCCAATACATTGGGTGGAAGGTAGCCAAAGCCCATTGCCATATTTTGTCGAATGGATTCTAATAAAGAAACCGATTTATTTTGCTCTGAAAAGAGAAAAGCTTTATCAAAATATTTTGCCTCGCCAGTATTTTCATAAAGGACAAGAGCCGTTTCAATCGCTTTTTCGTAAAGTGCATTCGATTTTTTTGCCAGAAAATTTTTAGACCCTTCTTCGGCGTAAGTCTGACGAATGATGTTGATGATTTGAGAAGCCAGCTGATAATTGTCAAGCGCGGCTTCCAGGTCTGATTGATTCTTTTTCAAAAGATAACGACCGTAAAAGGCAGCTGCTTTGGTTTCAATGAGTTCCAGGCCGCTGGTGTTATGTAAAATGGATTCCGCTAAAGGATTGCTTGTGACTTCAGGATTTTTAAAACCGGGAGATAAAATTTGTAAGGCGCTTTGTAAAGTGTCGAGGGCAGCGGTATATTTTTTTACTTCACAAAGTGCATCTGCCATACGACATGCTGCCAATACCGATTTGTGAACTTCCGGGTTGTCCTTAGTAAGAGTCACTGCTTTTTCAAAATGGGAAATGGCTTTTTTATAATTTCTTTCTTGTAAGTAATAATTGCCCAAAGTTTCATAAGTCAATTGAGCGTCCCAGATAGCACTATTGTTTTTGATTAGGTTTAAAGCTTTTTGGGCAAGTTGCAAGCCTTGTTTTTTTTGCCCTCTTTTAAAGCAAATATCTCCCAGATTTTGATAGCAATACCATTCGATCTGTTTGATGAAATCTGTGGCTTCTATTTTAGAAATTAAATTCAATGTATTTTGAAAACCTTGATAGGCAGAGTCGAGCAATTGTTTTTCTTTAAGACAATAAGCTTTGTTGGAGAGTATAGCGGATATCAAATTTTGATCCTCCTCTACCAAGTCTGCGGTAGCATTAAGTGCTTTTGAATAATATTGTAAAGCTCTTTCAAAATCACCGATATAGTGTTGATAAATAAAGCCAATATTATTTATGTCGTAAGCCAGTACGTTATTTAGAGAGTCCAGTATGGCTATTTCCAGATTCTTTTTTAATAATTCCAGAGCTTTTGAATAGTCTTCCTTGAAAAGATAAAAGACAGCTAGGTTGCCCATAGCATTGATGTAGTCAGTATTTTCTTTCGGAAGATTGGCTTGGGCATATTCGGCAGCTTTTAGCGAATACTCCTGATATTTTAGATAATTTTCATCATCGTAATAGATCGAAGCCTCCCTGTTGTAACAATCTAATATTTTGGATTTAGTTTTGGATTTTTGAAAGCAATTTAAACCTTTTTGAAGATAATAAACACCACTGTCGTTGGAGCTTGTTGTTATAGCTTTTGCTAAAAAAGCTTCTCCTTCTTCCAAGAATTTAAGACTATCTATAGTAAAGGGAGTTTGCGCCTCTGATAAAAAAGGAATAAAGAAAAGACCCAAAAAAGCATATGCTTTTAGAATAGACTTCATGGTTGGAAATTGTAGTAGAACCATTTCTATCCTTGCTGTTTTAATAGCGTAGATAGAAATGGTAGATTCGTTTTGACAATAAGGTGATTATAGTTTAATCACTCTTTGGGTTTGCACTATTTCAGCATTGCTCAGTTGTATAAAATAGAGACCAGAAGAAAGTTGCTCTAAATCAAGACGTTCCTCATGAAGTCCAGCTATTTTGTTTAAATACCTTTGTTGGTAAACAAGTTTTCCTCTGCTGTCTAATATACTGAGATTTATATTAGAGGCTTTTGAGAGTTGATATATCACTTTAATGTCTTCGAAAAATGGATTAGGATTAGTACTAGAAGAGAAGGAAAGTTTAGTTTCATCGGTTTCTTGTTCGAGAGTAGGGTTGGCTTTTCTGGTGATTGGATTTGTACCATAAAAACCTGTACAATCAACATATTTTATATCACTGTAAGCCGGAGGAGGAAAAGGACTGCTTGTTTCATCAAACCAACCAGGAGGAAACAAGGTAGGGTGGGATAAGATAGGATAAGGAGTAACCAACCCAGGACCAGATGTCATTGTGACCAAAGCATAGTTGACCGGTAACTCAAATATGCCATTGATGTCGGCATCTTCATTGCATTCCTCTGGAAAGGCAAAATGGTTGAGAAATACTGCTTCTTTGACTTCTTCTCCGGTAGGCAAAGTGGTACTAATAAAATCAGAGTCATCAAGAGGCCCAATTAAACCGGAATAATCACCAAAATAATATTGTATGTAAAGTGGCGGAAAATGCCTTAATGAAACTCTTGCTGTTGTAGCCTTTAGGTTTACATGTAATGCAGCTCCCTCATACAACATTATAGTCATCACGTGTTGCATGTTGATTTCTTGCATAGTCATGGGGTTTACCCAATTACTCAATATAACTCTGGGCCCTACTGTAGCTTTACCCGCAACAGACCCAATTAAAAATAAAATAAGTACCAACCAATTTACAAGTGTCTTCTTTTTCATGATTATAGATTTTAGATTAAGAAAAATAAATTACATAAAAATTATGGTTTTGAAAGCCATAGTTCTTACAAAAATTCAGGAATGCTTATAATGCTGCTGTAACAATTCCTTTTCCTAGTATTCTTTAATACCCAAAAAGGTAATCAGGAAAGCCCTTTTTTTTCTATATTTCGTTCTAATTAGATAGGATTAACACTTTTATTGCTTTTTGTGATTACCTTTTATAAATAATAGGAATAAGTTAATAGACTAATGGGTGAACTGTCGGATCGGGAAATTATTGAAAATTTAAGGTCAAACATTGCAGCAGACAATGATGCGGCCTTTGAACACCTGTATGGATTGTTGTATTCCAAGGCAGTGATATATATCCGGAAAAACAATGGAACAGAAGAGGATGCCCGCGATATTTTTCAGGATGCCCTCTTTGCCTTTTACAAATTGGTACGGCAAGATCGAATCCCTGAGGATACTAAATCGGAGGCTTATATTTTCTCCATTTTTCGGAATCTATGGTTGAAAAAACTAAATAAGGGAAAAAGAGAAACCGCTCTGAATGAAGAAAATCATGATGTTCCGGTAGCTGCCCAACAATTGGAGGTGCTGATTGCTTCAGAAAAACATGCTTTACTGGATAAAGCTTTAGAAGCTGTAGGGCCTGATTGCCAAGCTATTTTAGTGGCCTATTATTATAATCAACTCCGGATGGATGAGATTTGTAAGTACTTAAATTTTTCCAGTGTTCAGGTCGCTAAAAACAAAAAGTACAAATGCATGAAAAAACTAAAAGAATTGGTATTTAACTCTGACTATTTTCGCAATTTGTATTGACGCAAAAAAAAATAAAAAAATGAGTGTCTCGGATCAAGAAAAAACTGATCGATATTTAAGGAATAAAATGTCTCCTGAAGAAAGAGAGACATTTGAAAAGACTATTGGTGCAGATGCTGATTTGAAGCGGAATGTGGCAGCACATAAAGAAGCTATTGCCCTGGTGAATGCTATGGGAGATAAAGCCATTAAAGACAGAATTCGAAAAGCTGGAAATAAAATAACACCTAGCAATGGAAATACGAAAGGAATCAATAAACTTTGGTTTTTGTTTGTATTCCTCTTTGCGGCCATCGCTTTAGGCTTGTTTTATTTTATGCAAAAAGAGGACGCTCCGCCAAAGCCAGACTTAATCTACGCAAGCAATTTTCAAGTTCCCCCACTTAGTTTTGGAAATCGCGGAGAGGAAGACGTATTGAGTGCTGCCAGTATAGCTTATTCCAAAAAAGATTATGAAAAGGCATTCCAGTTATTTGAAGTTGCCGCTCCTGATACCGACAATTCCAAAATAGCTTTAGCCAAAGGGATTTGCTTGATGGAATTGAATCAATTCGACAAAGCAATTCCGATCCTTAGCCGTTTCATAGAAGACCCACTTTATGGAGAGCAATGCCGCTGGTATCTGGCACTCTGTCTAATCAAAAAAGAAGATATTTTAAATGCAAAGATTCAGCTTCAAAGTTTGATCCAATCAGCAGATGGATTTCAGAAGGAGGAAGCAAAAAAAATATTGAAAAATTTAAGATAAACGGGTTACCTTTTTCTGATAAAAAGAATAGTATTAGGAAGGAAAGAAGGTAGCTTAGCAACAATAAAATAAAACTTAGTAAAGGTCTTGGTAGTATATCGCTGCCCGGACTTTTTTATTTGACTAATTTTTGTTCAAACACTTAACTGAGCCATTTCATTGCAAATAGTGCTAAGTAATTGATTTTTTAAATAATTACTTACTCGTACTAATAGATAAACCTTTACAAGTGTCGGATCCGGTGTAGTCATCTGCTGTGATTGCGCCGGTTCTTTTTTTGCTTTTCTCAATAGTTTCTCAATAGTTTCATTAACATTGCTAGTGCAAAAAGTAGGCAAAGTCCTATTAAATTATGGTTTATCCAAGGCCTTCCAAAATCCATCTTCTCCACACTTCCAAATTGAATAAAAGGAGCCCAATAGAATGGATGACAAGCTAGTTTGTTGGCCTCTTGCAGATAAGTCTGTTTGGCTACCTGTAAAGCTAGATCTTTGGCCTTTCCAGCCTTGATGCCCTGATAGTAGGTATTCATGATGGTTGAGGTCGAACAATCCTCTACCGACCAAAGGCTCATCAAAACACTCGGACAACCTGCATGCATAAATCCTCTGGACAAACTCATGACACCTTCTCCGCGACGCAGTTGACCGCTACCAGTATTACAGGCACTGAGTACCGTGAGTTCTGTATTCAGTTGAAGGTTATAAAGATCGAAATTAGACAAATAATCATCGGCCAGAAATATTTTATTGAGCATAGGGTTTTTGTCGTTGAGGCAGGAGTGGGTAGCGAAATGAGTAATCCGGTAAGTTCCAATACTTTTCATAAAGGATTCCTTACTAGCTTGTTTGCCAAGAATAGCATCTCCCTGAAATAAGTCACTGATCTGTTGGACTTCCTCTTTATTACAAATTAAATTATACAGTTGATCCTGGCTGCAATCCCTTAAAGAAATACCAGCAGTGTTGTTCTCTCCAAAACTTGGAGCAAAGCCGATAAAATCATTGATCGCTTTTTTAGGAGCCTTTCGATCTTGGGCAAATAAGGTGGCAGAATAATTATAACTAATTTGAAATTGGTTCAATAAGTAATTCAAATTGCTTGAAGTGTAATCAATGTTTTTATTGCTAGGTAAATTTGCAATTAAGGCTTCAAAAGGAATATAGGCAAGTACATCATCGGGGATCAAAACGATCTGATGAATGCCTTCTTTTATTATGGCAGGAGTGATTAATTGTTGGTAAAGGGAATGGGAAGTTTTTGTAAATTGTTCGAAGTCTTCCTGAGCATTTTGTATGCCAGGTGGATGAATCAAAAGATTTCTGATTTCCTGAATCTGTTGATGCAGATCGGTTCTTTTTTTTATTTGGATAAAAGAAGTTTGCTCGGGGCTAATGGAGAAAAGGTACAAGTGTTTCTCTCCAACAAAATATTCCAGCATTATGCTTTTCTTGTCATTCAATTTTTTCTTTAGCTCTTCAATGTTGACGATGGTCGTATTGTATTTCAATTGATGATAATCTGGATAATCTTTTTCGAAGACCTGAATCAAGTCCTGATGTTTTTTTTCTAATTCAAAAAGTCCGGTTTCAATTGCTTTAATTTTTTCTACTTCTTTCTTATCGGTTGCGATCAATTGTTTTTGATGATAAGTGATGTCCAATTTCAATTCTTTTTCTTTTGCTAATAATTGATTGGGAATTCCCGATAAACCGAGTGCCGTAGTTTCGTTGATGGATTCGAGTAGGAGAATGGCTTTGCTGTTTTCAGCGATTTGGAAAGCTTCGTTTAAAAGTTTCTGACTAGGCTGGATTTTGTGTAACGCAAAGGTGCAATCGAGTGCTCCTTCAAAAATGGGGATGACATTTTCTGCTAAAACTTCTTTAGAACCAGTTCCATGATAACTTTGCCGCAATTTATTCAATAACTGAATCGCCAATTGATACGTAGCTTGAGCGGCGAGTAAAAAGGATTGGTCTTTGCTTTTAAAATAGCTTTGAAATTGAGTATTTGCTTTCCCTTGGAGGATTTCTAGAATGCCTTGGTCAATGACTAGATCTAAAAGCTTAGGATTTTGAGAATGATTTGTGGGTTTGAAATTTTTGGAATATTGCTCTAGTCCTGCTTGGTAATTTTGAAGACTGTTTTTAAAATTACCATTTTCAAAATAAGTTGCTGCAAGATTTTTATAGAGCAAGCCCGTTTCTGTAGATTTACCAAGAGTTCTGTTTTTCTTCTGATGAAATAGTTGAGCCTTTTTGAAGTGTTGTATAGCAAGTGGGTAATTTTGTTGATGTTTAGCCCATCTTCCTAAAAGAACATAAGCCTCAGAGGATTCCTGTTCAAAATGTTTTTGAGAAAAGACCATAGCTTGATGAATATGTTTTTTTGATAGCTTTTCTTTGTTTTGTTCCCAGAAAAATTCACCAAGTTTTAAATGAATGGAAATAAGTCGTTTTTGGATTCTAATGTCTGTTTCCGATTGGGTGTTTATTTGTTTGAGCACTTGTTGATATAATACATAGGCAGTGTCTGTTTGTCCAATCGTATTGAAGATGTCGGCCAAGTCTAAATAACTGGCGATAATGGTCGGATGATTAGTTCCCAGTTGATCCTGGCCAATATTTATAACTTGAGAATAGTATTTTTTACTTTCGAAATAGTCCCCTTTATTAGAAAAACAATTTCCTAAATTGTAAAGGATGACTAATTCATCTGTCAGTTTTCCCGATCTTCTCTCAATTTCTAATGCCCTTTGGTAAAGCGGGATCGCTTTGTCATAATCCCCTTTTCTTCGAGTGAAAATAGCCAAATTATTCAAGGCACTTCCAAGTGCAACTCCATCGTCGTTTAGGTGTTCTTCTGCTGCCGAAAAGGCTTGTAAAGCATGAGCATAACTTTGGTTTAGATTTCCCTTTATTCCATAAGCAGAAGTTAAAGCATTGTGGCAATTGATGTACTTTTTCCATTCTCCTTTAGAAGGGTAATAGTCTAAGCCTTTATGTAAATAGAAAATAGAACTATCTATGTTTTTAAAAAATAAGCCATAAGCTTTGTCGAAATAATCCAGTTTCTCTGTATCCTGACTAAAAATAGGCGAATAAAGAAAATTGAGAAAAAACAGAAAGACAAAGACAATTATTCTCATAGGAATAAGATGGTTGAACAGCTAAGATAAAAAAAGAGGAATAATTATTATTCCTCTTTTTTTCTTAATTTATTTTAACAAGCCGCTCTATTGTTTTTTTATTTCCATCTATTATTTGGAAAAAGTAAGTTCCATTAGGTAGTCGACTAGTATCCAAAATATATTGATTTTCTCCAATGCCTGCCGATTTATTTTCCTGAATAATGGTGCTGCCATCTACAGAAAATAATTGAACAGAAATTTGAGCATCTGTTTTAGAAAAATATTTATACCGCAAAGAATTGGAAAAAGGATTTGGGCTAATGCTTAACGAATTGCTTGGAATATTGGTGCTCATCCGATTGTTCTCAGGCTCGAATGGAATAGACATACAATCTGCGCAATCAGAGCATATGGTTAGTTCGTAGGTAGGATCTGATCCTGTACAACTTTCAGTAAATACATCGCAACTGAATATATTTCCTATACCGCTATATTTAGAAATTGGATAAGCAACCCAATTGTCATCATTATCAAGAGTGACTATATTAACGGATATGCTAAACAAGGTTTGATCATTAGGATTGAGTTGACAATCCTGTTGAATAAATTCATCCAAAGGTATTAATAAGTTGCTTCCAAAAACATTGTAGGTGGGGCCACCATGAGGAACGGTGTATTCGCGAATAAAACTCCAATTGCTTAAAGGAGCCGAAGTATTTGTGTTATCATTATAAGTATATTGGAGGTGAAAAGGTTCGAGATAGGATGGCCAAGGTATGAATTTTTTGTTGACATCATCTGGCTGACCCAGGTTTACACAATAGGCAGAAAGAGAGATCATAGCACTTGAACAATCGGATTCAAAAATCACGGAGATTGTCGTATCTGGGCAACCAGTATTGATTCCAGAAGGTCTCCCAAAGCTGCTATCACTAGAATCACAAAGTTTTAGAACACTAGAAGGCTGGTGGTTCGTAGAACACGACATCGGTTGTGCCAATCCTTCATTAGAAATTCCAATTAGAAATAAAAACAAAAAGGAGCATGTAGAAAGGCTTTTAACTTTCATGATCATTTATTTTTAGTGGTGGTTAAAAAAATCCTCTAGTCGTTTAGAGCAAATTGGTAATCAGTTTTGTAATCGATGAAGTTGTTTTAAAATGGAGGTTGAGTTTAGTTGTGAGTGCTTGATTTTCGAGACGAAGCTTCATTTTTTTCGTAGCCAAAGCTACGGTGAAAAAAAATAGCTGAGGTATTGGAATTCAATGGCTTGCAAATGAATCATCTATCTATTTAAAACAACTTTAATAAAACGGGAATGAAAGAGCCTTAAATTTTGGCTCTGTTTCGTTAGTCCCCTGGAATTGAAAAAGGTAACCAGAGATAATGAAAAAAATAAAAACCGAATTCCTAAAAGTGAAAATAGGAAAGATCAAAAGACCGAATTTAAATGTAATAATCACCAATCGCTGATTACCTTTTTTTACCCAAGTGTACTAACTCAACAGGGTTTTGAATTATACCTGTTTCGAATACCCGCTTTTATCCATTTACGGATATTTTATTACTGACAATTTTTTTGAAAAAGACTGAATGTTTTTTTGATTCCTCTATCTACCATAGAGGTGTCCTTAAATCGCTATGCCGTATAGATTTTGTTCGTTTTGTCTGAAAACTAAAATTTATTTTATAAAACTATAAAACTAAAAATTATGAAGAAATGTATTTGTTTTTTTAACACTTGTTTGTTGCTATTCTTGTTTTTAGGAATTAGTCAGGCGCAAATTATAGAAGGCTTTGAAGCGACTGATTGTGATGAAGCCTACCCTTTTTATACTGGTTGTTTTCCTGATTGGATAAATACAAATGGATCAGCAGATATCTATTCTTCTGGTCAAGGCCTTGGAGTTCAGCCTTATGAAGGACAGAAATATGTTTATATGTATGTTAAATGGCTTGGAGCCTATTGTTCCGATATATCAAGAGCTAGTCAAACAGAAGGGATTGCTTTGAATTATAATTTTTTACCCAATACGACTTATACCATTTCTTTCGCGCTTAGGTGGAATACAGATTGGAGGTATAGACGTTTGAAAATGGAATGGATATTAACTAATGGCTTGATTAATCAATCAGGGCCTTATCAAGCATGTGCAGCAGCAGGCGTTACACCAGGGAAGTCGCCCGAAGATCAAACGGTATTAACCTTAGATGTTGATTATTCCCAGGAGAGCTGGATGAAAATAAGCAAGACTTTTACTACAGGCAATGAAAACTTTAGCCAATTATGGTTTAGAAGTGAAGTTTTACCTAAGATTTGTTGTGAGACTGATGACCATCCTGATCATGTCTTTTTAGATGATTTTGAATTGATTGATTGTAGTAGTTTGAATTTTAGCTCTTGGTTCCAATTGGCTGCAGCAAGTGATGTTAATGGCAATGTATCTGTGAGTACGGTAGCTAATCCTAATCCCATACCTGTTGGTCATTTCTGGGATGTCTTCTTCGCTCCTAATGGAAGTACCAAAGGAAACAATGAAGTCCCGGGAAACCCAACTCAGTTTTTTAATCCAACTGCTTTTTTCGATCAAAACATGGTCGTGAATACCTGGTATTATGTGAAACATGGTATTTATAATCTAGACAACTGCCCACCTTGGAGAGAGACTCGAAGAAGATTTAGGGTGCAGGTGAAATCTTCTTCTTCAGGAAAACCGGAATATGAACTACAAGTTGAGGATGTAAATTTTGAACCAACACCTGAATACTTGGATGCAATGGCAGATTGGGCAAGTAGCCAGGAAAACCTTAAAAGCTGGAGTGAAAATTCAGTCGTCAAAACTGAAGTTTTAAAAAATAATATCACTCTTCGTAATTTCCCCAATCCATTTTCTGGAGAAACAACATTGGAATTTGCGCTGGAAGAAGAGGAGCCAGTTACTTTATTCATCACAGATCTGACAGGCAAGCAAATAGAAATTTTGCTCAATAAGGTATCTATGGGGAAAGGAATTCACCAAGTAAAATTTGATGCCGATGATTATCCGACAGGTATCTATTATTATACTTTGAAGACGACAGATCATCAAGAAACTAAAAAGATGATAATAATAATAGACTAGGCGACAGTTTTGAAACACTTATTTTTAGTGGTACTAGGGATTGTTGCCTCTTGCAGCAATCTCTTTTTCGTTGAGATAGGAGTAAAACAGAAAATCGATTTTTTGAAAAAGGTAAGAAATAAGCTAAATCAAAGAATTTATAATTTTTCTGGGGCATAGTTTTTATTTTTAGCAATCTTTTGATTACCTCTTGCTCTAATTGAGTACTGAAGTTGTTTAAGAATATATTTTTAAACAACGTCAATAATAAATTAATTGATTGTATATGTCAGATTTGGCTGATAAGGATTTGTTGGAAATGCTTCGTTCTTCCAAGCGCGCGCTTAGAAACAAGGCACTCACCATTATCTATCAGAACAGTTTTGACGGAATCGCTTTCTTCATCAGAAAAAATAAAGGACGCCCCGAAGATGTAGAAGATATTTTTCAAGATGGACTTTTAGCCTTTTATGAACAGGTGATAAGTGGCACTTTTAAAGGGAGTAGTACTATAAAAACCTACTTGTTTGCAATTTGCAAAAACCTCTGGATAAAACGATTGCGTAAGCCTGGCACCAAAAGAGAAATATATGGCAGAGAAGAAGATTTTGCTCAGAAAGAAACACTAACCTTAGACCTGATGATCTCCGACGAAGAGTCCAAAATACTGGCAGGCTTATTAGAGGAGTTGGGAGGAGATTGTAAAAAAGTACTCTTGTTGTATTATTATGAACGCAAGCGAATGAAAGAGATTGCCGAAATTTTAGGCTTTGCCAGTGAGCAGGTCGCCAAAAATAAAAAGAACCGGTGCCTCGGGAAACTAAAAGAATTGGCTCACAAAATTCCAAACTTTAAACCGTTTTATAAAAGTGATTACTGATAAGTTCCATATGATCCTAACTTAAAATGAAATGAGACATATGAAAGATAAAAAAGAATATTTCGATAAAATTGATGATTATATTCTTGGTCACCTGAGTGGTGAAGAAGAGCGCGCTTTTGTAAAAGAGTTGGAAACGAATACTGCTTTGACGAAAGCATTGGATTCTCAAAAAAGAATTCGCCAAGGGATGCTAGAAGCAGGGCGAGTAGAAATGAGAGCAGAATTTAAAGCGATACACCAAAAAGTGGTTACCTCAAATCCAGAAGAAGCACCAGCAAGAAAAATACCTTGGCGACCTTTAATCGCAGCAGCATCTGTTTTGTTTATCAGCTTTTTGGCTTGGTGGCTTTGGTCTCCTCAAAACCATACGCCTCAACAAATTTTTGCAAATCACTACAAACCTTTTAAATTGATGCTCGCCATGCGCGACGAAGATTCCAATCAACAGATTGTTGAAGCAGCCGATCTATACCGAAAAGGAAAATACGCGGAAGCCCTGCCGCTTTTGGATTCGATGGCCTTGGTGCCAAAAGATCATTCCCAGTTACTTCTGGCATTAGCCATTGCCCGTTTTGAAAACAAAGATTTCACCAATGCTTTTTCGCCACTGAATCAAATCATCCAATCAAATGATCCTTTCCTCTCTGATCAAGCTCGCTGGTACAGTGCCTTGTTTTATCTGCAAATGAATCAAGTCGAATCGGCCATTCCTTTTTTACAAAAAATAGCAGCTTCTCCGAATGCGGGTAAACGCCAAGAAGCTCAAAAAATATTAACTCTTTTAAAGTGAAACAAGTGAACGAATGCTTAGTCCCCATTCGTAACATTCGCAAATTAAAAACCCTACCTCCGGTTACCTTTTTTATACTTGAGGGACTAAATCAACAGGGCATCGATCTAATCCTCCTTCGCCTCACCAATATTTACCATCCATTTACGGATATTTTATTACTGACAAATTTTTGAAAAAAATTCTAAATGCCTTTCGGGTTCTTCACTGAAAATAGAAGTTCCCTGGAAGTGTTATGCGTATAAGTTATTTGTCAGTATTGATAAGTCGCAAGAGAAAGACAATGGTCGCTCTTGCGCTTATTTTTTTAACCCTCTTAAATATTAAAAATATGAAAAATTTTAAGTTATTATTTTCGTTTGTACTCCTGCTTTCCATCTTCGGATGTGAGAAAGAGGAAAAATTAATTCAGCAAGGATTACCGGAGACTCCAATTGGAATAGATAAACCTCAAGCAGGAGAAAGACAAACTTACTGGGATAATTTCCAGATCATTACGCCATGCGAAGCCGGTCAATTGACTTATTTTATTGACCCGAGTTGCCAGGGGCATGCTTATGAAAGTGCATTTCTAGATGCTATTGAAGCTTATAATAATGCCGGTTCAGCTATACACTTTGTAGCAGCGAATAGCTATGAGGAAGCAGACCTCGTTTTTAATTGCGTGGACGGAGATACTTGTGGCGAAGCAGTAGCCTCTCCGCCTTTTCCTTATAATGAATTACCAGGTGATCCTGACGAACAAACGACTTTTCCCTCTGGTGGAACTATTGGGAAATTATTGAATTTTGAAATTAATTGGGAACGATGTCCTTGTACGGGTGATATCATTTTTGGAAATGATTGTGAATATGAAGAGTTTGAAATGTCCTGTGTGTTTCAAAGAACGGCTATGCACGAAATAGCCCATGCCCTTGGAATAGCTCATAATGGTCAAGGTGGTAGTTTTGGAATTCCAACACATATTCCGGGAACTCCTGATACTATAGATGATTCTGGATCTGTATTTAATAATGGAGGAGTAACATTTTGGAATTGTGATTGGTGTGACGCTCCTTGTGAATTTAATGAGAATGACATCACTGCTATTTTGTTTTTATATCCTGATGATTGCCCCAATGAGGATGGATGTGACGATGAACCGACGGTTTCACTCGAATGTATTGATGGCTTGCCTTGTTTGCTTGTCAATGGCCAACCCGCTTATGAGTTTGCAAGTTATCAGATTTTTGGCCCGGATCTCTGCCTGAATCCACAATATGCGGGGCTGACGGTTTCTTATCAATTAGTACAATGGGACAATCCTGAGTGCCTCTGGTCATACGATCTGGTAGTTCCTGATTGTACAGATGTCGATGATGATCCTTGCGGAGCTGCCCCGAATATTACCCTTTGTTGTGATGCTTTTGGCAATGCCTGTTTGTGTTTAGATGGAGTGCCTATGACTCATGCCTTACCTTATGGTTTCCGTTGGAATAATGTAAACCATAGTTCCCAATGTCTTCCTCCCGGTTTGATTTCGGAAGATGTTTCTGTAACTATTTTTGAATGGGGAGCCGATGGCTGTGAATGGGATTTGGTATTGTCCTTACCTTCCTGCTACGGAAGTGGAAGCCCCAGGTAGAATCAAAAAACAGTTTTGTATCACTTATTTTTAGTGGTCATAGAGGTTGTTGCTTCTCGCAGCAATCTCTTTTTTTATGCCAAAAAAAAGAACCAGGGAACAAATGTTCCCCGGCTCGGATATCAAAATGAAAAACTGTCAAAATTGTTAGCCACTCGTTACTTAATTCAACTGAGGGTCTTTACTCACGATATCAATCTCTTGATTTTTTCCAAATTCCTCTTTCTGTAAAGGCGCTCTGAAAACCAAAGTATTTTCAAAAGCATCCAAGACCACCTTGCTCTTCGGCTCGACCTTATGCAACAAAATCTGTTTCGATAATTCATTCAACACTTTTCGCTGGATCACCCGCTTGATTGGTCGCGCTCCGAATTGAGGATCAAAACCTTCTTTCGCCAAAACCTCTAATGCTTGTGGAGTTACACTCAATTGAATTTCCTGTTTCTCCAGCTTAGCTTTTACAATACCCAGTTGTATTTCTACAATGGCCTTGACGTGTTTGGCAGCTAGTGGCTCAAATAAAAGGACTTCATCAATCCGGTTTAAAAACTCAGGACGAACACTATTTTTCAATCGTTCAAAAACCAAAGCTTGAGTTTGTCCCAATATTTTTTCTCGATCCGCTTCTTTTAGATTCTCATACTGCTCCTGTATAATGTCGGAACCAATATTCGAAGTCATAATGATGATGGTATTTTTAAAATTGGCTATTCGCCCTTTGTTATCCGTCAATCGGCCATCATCGAGTACTTGCAACAAAATATTAAAAACATCTGGATGCGCTTTCTCGATTTCATCCAGTAAGATCACAGAGTAGGGTTTTCTTCGCACGGCCTCTGTCAACTGACCGCCTTCGTCATAACCCACATATCCCGGAGGTGCTCCTACCAGTCTGGCAACAGAATGTTGTTCCTGATATTCACTCATGTCGATTCGCGTCAGCAGATTTTCATCATTGAAAAGATATTCTGCCAATGTTTTTGCCAACTCTGTTTTACCAACTCCGGTAGTTCCCAAAAAGAGGAAAGAACCCACGGGCCTTTTTTCATCCCCCAATCCAGTTCGACTTCTACGAATCGCATCCGAAATCGCTTCAATGGCAGGGTCTTGTCCGATCACCCGTTTGTGTAATTCATCTTCCAGGTGAATGAGTTTTTCTCTTTCGCTCTGCAACATTCTCGTCACAGGAACGCCTGTCCACTTCGCCACAATTTGCGCAATGTCCTCTGCGTCTACTTCCTCTTTGACCAACAAATTATTGTCCTCTTGCATCTCTTTTAGTTTAGCCATAAAGGCTTCTAACTGTTGCTGAACTTCCGGTGTTTTTCCATAGCGAATCTCTGCGGCTTTGCTGAAGTCTCCTTCGCGTTCTGCTCGTGCTGCATCTACCTTTAATTGTTCCAGTTCCTGTTTGGATTGTTGTACTCCAAGAACTACTTCTCGTTCTCCTTCCCAGCGTGCTCGCAGCTCATTGGCTTGCTCTTCAAGGTTGGCCAGCTCTACACCAATCAAGAGTAATTTGCTTTCTTCTTTTTCCCTTTTGATTGCTTCCCGTTCGATTTCCAATTGGCGAATCTTTCTTTCTATTTCATCGAGTTCTTCTGGCATGGAATTCATTTCCATTCGCAATTTCGCTGCTGCTTCATCAATGAGGTCAATCGCTTTATCTGGCAAATAGCGATCAGAAATATATCGCGTCGATAATTGCACTGCCGCCACAATCGCTTCATCTTTGATATTGATTTTATGATGCGCTTCATAGCGATCTTTTAATCCCCGCAAAATCGAAATAGCATCTTCTTCGCCGGGTTCATCGACCAATACATTCTGGAATCGTCTTTCCAATGCTTTGTCTGATTCAAAATATTTTTGATACTCATCCAGCGTTGTTGCTCCGATGGCACGCAAATCTCCTCTGGCCAAAGCGGGTTTAAGAATATTGGCGGCATCCATGGCTCCTTGTCCTTTTCCGGCTCCAATCAGGGTATGAATTTCGTCTATAAAAAGGAAAATCTTTCCTTCTGCTGAAATCACTTCGTTGACGACGGCTTTGAGTCTTTCTTCAAATTCTCCCTGGTATTTGGCTCCGGCGATGAGTGCACCCATGTCGAGTGCATACACTTCTTTGTCGCGCAAATCTTCTGGAATGTCGCCATTGATAATTCGATGTGCCAAGCCTTCAATGATTGCGGTTTTACCAACTCCGGGTTGTCCGATCAGAATAGGATTGTTCTTTGTTCTTCTGGCCAGGATATGCAATACCCGACGAATTTCTTCATCACGTCCGATTACCGGATCTAATTTTCCGTTGCGGGCTCTTTCGTTGAGATTGACTGCATATTTTCCCAGAGCATTATAAGCATTTTCTGCACTGGCAGAAGTTACCGTACTGCCTTTGCGCAATTCTTTAATGGCGGCTGTCAATTCTTTTTCATTGACTCCGCTGTCTTTCAACATTTGGCTGGTCGTATCTTTTACTTTTAAAATGGCGAGGAGTAAATGCTCCAATGCAATGTATTCATCTCCAAAAGTTTTGAGAAAAGTGTTGGCTTTTTGCAAAACCTCGGCACTTGAACGGGAGAGGTGTTGGCTGCCTCCACTCACTTTAGGATAAGATTGCAATATGCTATCCAGTGCCTTTTTGATGATGTCAAAATTGACACTTAGTTTTTTGAAAATAAAAGGCGCGAGACTATTGTCTACTTCCAGAATTCCTTTTAAAAGGTGACCAGGTTCGATGGCCTGGTGTTGAAATTCCATCGCGATTTGTTGAGCGCGTTGTACCGCCTCTTGTGCTTTGATGGTTAGATTATTGAGATTCATGATTTTTATTTTTTATTGATTTCCAATATTCGATTGTTGAGTAACAAGCTCTTTAAAAGATTACATTGCTTACAAAAGATTGATCAAGAGCTGTTCCACTTGAATTTTTATGCCAGAAGGACTTAGAATAAAGAAAACGAGGTGACGTAATGTCACAAGGAATGAAATTTGTGCGACAAAAAGACAGGAATGGTTCCGAGTCAAATCTCTTACCTTTGGATTTTATAGATAAAAAATAGATAGCATCATGTCCTGGATAGAAATTGTGGCGAATGTATTTTGCCTGATATGCGTTGCCTTGACCGTCAAGAAAAATATTTGGTGTTGGCCTGCTGGAATAATTGGCGTTTCTGCCTACTTCGTATTATTCTATCAGTATAAATTATACGCTGATATGGGCTTACAGGTGGTCTTTTTAATACAAAGCATTTACGGTTGGTGGTTTTGGTTGAATGGTAAAATGACAGATGAAAATGAAGTTCCGATTCGCACCCTCAACACTCAGGAAAGAAGTATTGGATTCGCTGCAATATTATTAATCTGGGGAACTTTGTATTGGGTATTGCGCAGCTACACCGATGCTGACATTCCTCACCTAGATGCTTTTGTGACGACGCTGAGCCTGATTGCCAATATGCTTTTAGCTCGAAAAATTTTAGAAAACTGGGTACTCTGGATCATCGCAGATGTATTTTTTGTCGGTATATTTATTTATAAAGGATTGTATCTATCTGCGGGCACTTATGCAATATTTTTGGTCATGGCTACCTCCGGGTGGATAAATTGGAAAAGAGATTGGCAATTACAAGAGGCTTAGTTTTTGGGAAATTCATGCCCCTTCATCAAGGACATATTCACTTGATCGAAACGGCAAGGAAAGCAGTGGATCAACTCACGGTTATGGTTTGCAGTATTCCTACAGAGCCGATTCCCGGATACCTGCGCTATCAATGGATGAAAAAAACTTTTCCTGACCTGCGCGTACTTCACGTCACCGATGCGAATCCACAAGTTCCGGAAGATCATTGTTTCTTTTGGGAGATTTGGGAAAATACTTTTCGAAGAAATATGCCAGATGGTATTGATACCGTTTTTACCTCTGAACATTATGGCGATGAGTTGGCCAAAAGAATGAACATCCAGCATGTCCTAGTTGATTTGGAACGAAAAATTTTTCCAGTATCGGGCACCAAAGTAAGGAACAATCCTTTTGACCAGTGGGAATATATTCCACCAGCTGTTCGTCCCTTTTATTTAAAGAAAATTGTATTGACTGGCCCCGAATCTACGGGCAAATCTACACTTTCCAAACAATTGGCACAGCATTATAAAACTTGTGCAGTAGAAGAATACGGTCGCACTTATTGGGAAACCAATACCGGAGCAAAAGATTGTATGGACATCGCGCAAGTCGCCGCAGGTCAACTCTGGCTGGAGGAAGAAGCTGCCAGAGAAGCCAATAAAATTCTTTTTTGCGACACAGATCTTATCGTCACTCAAATCTGGAGTGAAATTTATTATCAAAGATGTCCTGCCTGGATCGTGGAGATGAATCATCATCGGCAGTATGATCTTTACCTGCTTTTGGATATAGATATTCCCTGGGTGGATGATGGTACTCGGGAATTTCCAAAGCTCCGCCAATTCCATTTTGACCGAATCAAAGAAGAATTGGAAAGTCGCAATAAAAATTATGTTGTGATCTCTGGTAGTTTTGAAGAACGTTTTGAACGGGCAATAGCTGCGGTGGAGGCTTTGTTGAAGTGATGTTTAATTTTAAACTCCATATTTGTAATCTGAACTTTAAGATTTGTAGTATAGATAGAAATTGAAAAACAAAGTAGGAATAGAATGAAAAATTGGAGCAGATATAATTTGAGGCTTGGGAAGGGACCCACCCAACCACCACCGCCGACTCCTGATTTTTTTAATTTTTACCTGGCGGTATAGCTCCGCCAGTAATCGCAAGAACCAGTTGTCGCAATTTTGGGAAAATCTTCCTTCTCGTTCCAGAAGCTTCTACAGAAAAAGAAAAAAGATACTTCATAGACGCAAACGGCAGTCAAATTCCATAAACAAAAAAGAAAATTTGGGGCAAGATGATCACTAAAGTGCTGATTGTCAGGAAGAAGTTTTTTGAGAAAAGTTTAGTAAACAAGAAGGGAACAAAATTTTATGCAAGAAGAAGAGGATAGTGGAAATAAGTTTAAAGCCATTACCTTGTAATCCATATCAATTGCCGAAAAATTGCAATTGACCTTGCAATTGAATCTGAAATGCTATATTTACCAACTTTGAATTTAGATAAAGAACCAAAACATACCTATGAATCTTAGCTTGTCGAAATCAATAGTTTTCCTCCTTTTTGTTTTTCTAATCACAGCATGTATGACCGAAACTTCTAACCAAGATGCTCAACAGCGAAAAAAAACGACCCATCCTGATTATGCAGATTTTCCAGTCTATGTAGGCAATGATCTGGGGTTGACTTATTCGCCATCGGCCTCGACTTTTAAAGTATGGTCTCCTTCTGCTGAAATGCTGCGATTTAAATTATACCAATATGATTTTGGGGGAGAAGTACTGGAAGAAAAAGAAATGGAAAAAGGAGCGCAAGGACTTTGGAAAATAAAAATAGAAGGCGATCAAAAAGGAAAGTATTATGCTTTTCAAGCCAAGATCGACGGTCAATGGTTGATGGAAATTCCTGATCCTTATGCTTTGGCAGTGGGTACAAATGGCAAAAGAGCAATGGTAGTAAATATGAAAGAAACAAATCCTGAAGCTTGGGAAGCCGATCAAAAACCGCCATTGAAAAATGCAACAGATATCATTCTCTACGAATTACATGTTCGGGATTTATCCATTCATGAAAATGCAGGTATTCAAAACAAAGGAAAATTTTTAGGCTTGACCGAAACAGGAACCAAAAGTCCTAAAGGAGAAAAAACGGGATTGGATCACCTCAAAGAATTGGGCGTGACGCATGTTCACCTTTTACCTTCCTATGATTTTTATACGGTTGATGAAAATCGATTAGACGAAGCACAATTCAACTGGGGCTATGATCCACAAAATTACAATACTCCAGAGGGCAGTTATTCTACCAATCCAAAAGATGGTGCTGTTCGGATCAAGGAATTTAAGCAAATGGTAAAAGCGTTGCACGACAATGGCCTGCGGGTCATCATGGATGTAGTGTACAATCATACTGGCGTAACAGAGACTTCCAATTTTAATCAATTGGTTCCCGGTTATTATTATCGACAGGATACACTGGGTGAATTTTCAAATGCCTCTGGTTGTGGCAATGAAACGGCTTCGGAGCGGGAAATGATGCGAAAATTTATTCTTGAATCGGTAGCACATTGGGTCAATGAATACCACATTGATGGTTTTCGTTTTGATCTGATGGGTATCCATGATATTGAAACCATGAATCTGGTGAGTGAAAAATTACACACTATTGATCCAACGATTTTTATTTACGGAGAAGGATGGACCGCTGGCTCAAGTCCACTGGCAATGGAACAACAAGCGATTAAGCATCACAATTTACAATTAGATCAAATCGCTGCCTTTAGCGACGATCTGCGCGATGGATTAAAAGGATCTGTTTTTAATCATAAAGAGCGTGGTTTTGTGAGCGGAAAAATTGGTAGAGAAGAAAGCATTAAATTTGGAGTAGTGGCTGCCACGCAGCACCCGGATTTGACTTATGGCCGGGTCAATTATTCCAAAGCTCCCTGGGCACCTCAGCCTTCTCAATGTATCAACTATGTCTCTTGTCACGACAACCACACGCTTTGGGATCGCTTGTTGATTTCCAACCCGGAGGCCGATGAGGCAGAACGCATTCGCATGCACACTTTAGCCCAAACCATTGTACTCACTTCTCAAGGGGTTCCTTTTTTACACGCTGGTACAGAAATGCTGCGCACCAAAGACGGCGAAGAAAATTCCTATAAATCACCCGATACAATCAATCGTTTGGATTGGGAAAGAAAGAGTACTTACAAGCCTGTTTTTGATTATTATAAAAAACTCATTCAGCTGCGCAAAAATCATCCGGCTTTCCGAATGCCTACTCAAGAGATGATACAAAAGCATTTGAAATTTTTAAAAATGTACAAAACTCAACTCGTAGGTTATACGATCAGCGATTATGCCAATGGCGATACCTGGAAAGACATTGTGGTTTTGTATAATGGCAATGCTACGGGTGAAGAAGTAAATATTCCTAAAGGTTTTTGGACAGTTATTTTAAAAGGAAATGAAATTTCTGAAAAGGGATTGGATACGGTAAACGGAGATCTGGTAAGTATCCCCAAACAATCTGCAATGATCTTAATGCAAACCAAACAACGATAAACCACCAATATGTTAGACATACAAAAAAGACTGAGTAATTCTTTTTATGCCCTGCTAAGTTTACCCGCTACCGCAATGGGTTTTGCCTTGTCGATTCAGATTTCGGCTTTGAGTTGGATACTTTCTACCAAGTATGGTTTGGAAATTCACGAGATCGGTTTCGTTTGGGCAGCAGGCCCTTTGGCAGGGATCATTGGCCAACCTTTGGTTGGTTTGATTAGTGATAATGTGTGGTTTTGGAATGGTCGACGAAGACCCTTTATTTTGATCGGTGGAACCATTGCCGCTCTGATGTTGCTCTGCCTGCCTAACCTGGATGTGATCGCCAATTTTTTTAACATCAGCAATTTGATAGTCGTTGCTTTATTTGTAGCACTCACTTTAGATTTAGCTATAAATATCAGCTTCAATCCGACGCGTTCGATCATTGCAGATGTAACCGGAGAAGGGGAGGACAGAACCAAAGGCTTTACCTGGATGCAAACTATTTCTGGTTTTTTTGGAGTCCTAGCTTATGTGATCGGTGCTAGTTATGGCAATTATAATTTGATTTATTTTGGAGTATTTTTAGTCCTGTTGTTTTCTATTGTTCCAACTTTTTTTATTGAAGAACCACGAGTTTTATCTGCTTCTGTTGAAGAAAATCCAGTTGCCAAAGAGGAAGAATATACGACGGAGCAAGGACAGCTTTGGCGCATCTATTTCGCTCATGGATTTACCTGGCTTGGGGTACAAACCATGTTTGTTTTTATTTTTGCTTACATCGACCAAAAAATGAATTTGGGTTCTGATTATGAAGTTGGACAAACCATCGCTATTGCTTTTGCAGTGATGAATACCGTAGGTTTTCTTTTACCTGTTTTTGTGTTGCAACCCATTGCGAAAAAAATTGGCCCAGTGAGAACTCATACCTTGTGCATCGCTTCCATGGCGATTGCTTATTTTATTATTGTATCATTGGGTAAAACACAGATGAGTCTTTATGTATTGATGGCTTTTGTGGGTATTGGATGGGCCGCCACAGTGAGTTTACCTTTTGCTATTTTTTCTGAAAAAGTAAGCAAAGCGCGAATGGGTTTTTACATGGGGGTTTTCAATTTGTCTGTAGTGATTCCTCAGTTGATTGTGAGCTTGGGAATTGGTTTGCTCATAAATAGTCTGGAGGATAAAAATAGCATTTTTATTATCTGCGGAATCGCTCTAGCGATCTCGGCTTTCTTGTGGACTTTGGTTTCGGAGAGTGAATCTTTCAGTGTAAAGGAATAAAAAAAGAGCCATTTCAAAAACTTGAAATGGCTCTTTAAAGTTGACCGATTCTTATCCGAGTGCAGTTGCCGCCCAACCAAGGGTTTCTGCATTCGGGTGGTCTTGTTTGTTACTAGTAAAGTAGCCCAAATCTCCCTTCGTGGTCGATTCTGCTCCATCCATGATTAACTCATCCATACGAACTTGGAAGCTTGTATTGGAGATGTTTCTCAAACGTAGACCTGGTGTGTCTTGACCATTCCTAGTTTGAGTTTGAGCAAAAACCAAAGGAACAACGTCTGCCGGGAAAGGAATGTCAAATGTAACGGTATACCAGCCCGTACTGATGGAAGCGGTGAAATTGGTTACTTTGCCTGTTTGAATTGAAAATGCCATGATTAAAAAATTTTGAGGTTAAAAAAATGATTAATAATTACACAACAAAGATGCTACAAAAGGGAATTGGAGATAAGCGTTAAAATACTCGAATTGAATAACAGGCTGTTTGAGGGGTAGGAGTAGGTCTTTCAACTTATTCGACCTTTTTATCACTTACAGCAAAGACCAAAGCAAGACAAGTCACTAGGATTTAAACTTTTCAATAAAGTATATCCAATACCACTTATTCCCCTAAACAAAGAAGGGTTTTCTTGACTGATATGTGGATTATTGTACGTCTTGTAAAAACCATTTTTATTATTAATCAATTGGCAAATTAGTTTTCGAACATCCGAAAGCAATTCGGGTTGATTAAAAATTTTTGAAGCTTCTATCAAAAAATCTATCCGGTCTGTTGTCCCACAACAATAGCAATCATCAATCAGTCCAATACAACTCAACGCAACTGCTGCTTACTGCTACGTTTTGATTCTTAGTATTGCCTAAGTCAGACTCGGCAATATTAAAGCCATGAGATTTGGCAATTTCAATCAAAGAACTTTTACCTGCATTAGCCAGGTCATTTTGAATTGCTCTGCTTGTTTGTATTTTCGAAAACTAAACCTACCTTATCAACGATTTTGTTACTTTTTAATTTTTAGTTTGTCCATCGAGATATTAGCGCGGATTTTCATTTTGTCAAAAATCAATAACCTGCCTTTACTGCATGTTTATACATTAGGAGAGTTTCTTTTGCTCTCCTTTTTTTACAAAAGTCTGATCAAAAAACCCAGTTTGTTTCAAAGCAAATATTGGTTTTTTGTCATCGGCGGAGCACTGCTAATCATCGCCAATTCTTTGTTTTATCAAAACATCTTTAGCTTCAATCCCCTGGCTAAAACCTTTGTGCAATTGACAGTAATTAGCTATGCCGTTCTTTACTTTTACAATTTGGCAGAGAATCAATCCTTTTCACCACTTATTGAAAAAAGCTTGCGGCTCATCAATTCAGCGATCCTCATTTATTACTCGGGAAGTTTGTTTATATTTATGTGTAGTCAAATTTTCTTTGATAATTCAGAATTGTACAAGGTGTTTTGGGCTTTCAATGCCATTCTGAATTTTATTTTTCAATTGCTTATTCTATGGGGAATATGGAAAGTGGTTTTCAGCAAAACACCATCGTCTTCCTGATGGTTATCGGCATCCTAATCATGCTTGCTCTGGCACTTGCGTTTGTGCTTTTTGTCAATTTTTCCCAAAAGAAGATGCTGACCGAAAAAATGAAAAGTCAAGAGTTGGCCTATCAATACCAGGAAGATTTATTGCATAGTAATATTTTAACTCAGGAAGAAGAACGAAAACGCATCGCCAGAGATTTACACGATGAGATCGGATCAAAGCTCAATGTGATTTTTCTAAACATCCATCGCCTCAAAGAATATACCGAAGGGCAGGAGGCCATGGAAGAAATCACTGATGAAGTCCATGCTCTTTTAAATACGGCCATAGATACCACCCGACGCATTTCTCATAATTTGCTTCCACCCACACTGGAAGATTTTGGTTTGGTCGAAGCCATCAAAGAATTGCAGCATGCTTTTTTCAAAACCGGCAAGGTCTCTATTAAATTTGATTTGACTGGAACTGAAAAAAAGGTAGAAAATCAATTGATTGAATTGAATCTTTTTAGAGTACTTCAGGAATTGATCAATAATTCGATCCGACATGGAAAAGCAAACGAGATCAAGTTGAATCTCTGCCTTGAAAAGACACAGATTAATTTAGAATACCAAGACAATGGCCAAGGTTTTAAAATGGCTGAATTTGAAAATAAGAAAGGACTTGGAATGAAAAATATTGAAAGCAGATTGCAAATGATCCATGCAGATTACAACTATGATTCTTCTCCTGGTCGTGGAATAAAAGTTTTGATTGAAATTATAAAACCCCTTAAGTAACATTGAAAAAATTAGTTTTACTTTGTGAATCTCCGTTGTCGATTTCTGTTTTTCATTCTTTAAAGTAAGTGTAGTGACTGAAAGGAATGGAATCTCTTTAAAAATGGAAAACACATAAGAAAACTTTATTTTTTAAATAGCACTATTACATGAAGAATATTAAAATTGCCATTGCCGATGATGAAGCGCTTTTTAGAAAAGGCATGATGCTGATTTTGAATGCCTATGAGCATTTGGAAGTTTGCCTCGAAGCGGAAAATGGAGTTGACCTGCTTGAAAAATTGAAGTCAGCTGATCCTTTTCCCGAAATTTTATTGCTCGATTTAAAGATGCCCGAAATGAATGGCATTGAAGTAGCCAAAGTAATCCGAAGGACTTATCCTGATTTGAAAACCATTGTAATTTCCACTCACTTTAGCAGAGCATTTATCATCAATATGATCGAACTGGGAGCAGCGGCCTATTTGCCGAAAAATTCAAAACCAGAAGAAGTAGTCGAAACGATCCAGGCTGTTGATGAAAAAGATTTTCATTATAATAGCGAAGTGATGGCCGTTATCAGGGAAAATTTTATTACCAAAAAAGAACCCAAACCAAAGTTCCCGTTTGAACTGTCAAGCAGAGAAATAGAAGTGTTGCAATTGATTTGCGAACAATATACTGCTCCTGAAATTGCCAATAAACTTTTCATCAGCCCACGTACAGTAGATGGACATCGCAATAATCTTTTAGCAAAATTAAATTGTAAAAACGTAGCAGGTTTGGTGGTTTTTGCTTTGCAAAATCAAGTGGTAGATATTCCGTCGCAAAAAATGCCTGGTTTGGATTAGCTGATTTATCCGGACAAAAAAACACTAAGAGAAAGCCCTCAGTGTTTTTTAAGTGAATATTATTTCAGAAAACTTACCCTCTCATCGCAGCAGCTTCCACCGCGAGCGACTCATACTTCGCATTGTACAAAGTCGTATAATACTCTGCTGCCATTCGATCAGAATCGAAAAAAGGCAAGATTTCAGTCATACTTGTTTTTACAATCTTCCACCACTGTTCAGGTTTGTTATAGTAGATTGGTAAAATTTCATTTTCCAAAACACTCAACAAATTTTTTCGGTCGATATCGTCTTGCTCAAAATGAGGCAGGCGAGGATCAACCACCGGAATGACAAAAGAATTGATGCCATGTTTGTAAAACTCAGGAATCCAGCCATCTTGAGTAGAGAAATTAACCGAAGCATTCATCGCAGCAGTCATGCCGCTAGTACCCGAAGCCTCCCTTGGAACTCGTGGAGTATTCAACCAAATATCAGATCCTTGTTTTAATAATTTTGACAAAGCCAATTCATAACCGACTAAAACAGCACAGTTGGCATATTTTCTACTCAGGTGAATCAGGTGATTGAAAACTGAAACGGCATCATAATCAGTAGGGTAGGGCTTGCCTGCCCAGATAATTTGTACCGGACGGTCTGCATCGCGTAGCAGTTTTTCAAAACGTTCAATATCTCTGGTGATCAGGTCTGCTCTTTTGTAAGAAGCAAAACGTCGCGCCCAAACAATGGTCAATACATCTTCGCGGAATATCTTTCCACACTGGTTCGCTACTTCCTCAAAGAGTTTGCGTTTCAAAACTCGTTTTCGTTCTACGAAACTTTGATCATCATTATTTGCCAAAGCAACATCCAATTGTTTGTCTGACCAATAAAGGTGGTTTTGAGAATTGGTGATGTGTGTGATCGGGCAAATGGCTTTTTGGCCGCCCCACATTTTACGTGCTACTTCGCCATGCAATTTGGAAACGCCATTGGCAATATGTGAAAAACGCAGTCCTACCAAAGTCATATTGAAAACCTCAGTGTCGAGGTTGGTAATTATTTTTACCCTTTCCTGATTGATGCCATAAAAGAAACCCATTTTGTCGAGGAGTCGCAGATTGTGTTTTTCATTGCCCGCTTCCACTGGAGTATGGGTAGTGAAAACCATTTTCTCTCTTACGGTCTCCATGCTGCCATATTTTTGATATAGGTAAAAAGCAGCAGGCAAACCATGTGCTTCGTTGAGGTGATAAACCTTGGGCTGGAAATTTAATGCTTCCAGCAATTTACAACCACCAATTCCCAGCAAGATATACTGTGCAATTTTGGTTTCTGTATTGGAATCGTATAGCCGATTGCAGATACTTCGAGCCAAATAGTCATTTTCCGGTACATTGGTGCTGAGCAAAAACAAAGGAGCGGTTCCAAAAGTCTCAGGATTGAGGTACATAGCTTTTACCCAAACCGGATGATTATTTACAGAAATCACAAATTTGATCCCGGTTTCTTCCAGAAAATGATAATCTTTTTCCTGAAACTGCGCATCCATGGATTTATCGCCTTTGCGGCCCTGATCATAATAACCGTGGTTCCAAAGGATACCAATGCCCACAAAATTTTGTTTTAATTGATAAGCCGAACGTAGGTGAGAGCCGGCCAGATAACCCAATCCACCAGAGTAAATCTTTAAAGCCTGATCAATGCCAAATTCCATACAGAAATAGGCTGCTTTCTCAGTAAAATCATTGCTAATAGGGTAGGGATGTGTGTAGTTTTTAAAGTCTGTCATATAAAATGCTTTCTCTTGGTAAAGTGAATATTATGCCAAACCTTTTTTTAATCTTCTGTTTGGCGAATTTTTTTACCTAGTTTGTTTAGTAAATTGGTCTGTCTGTTACTTTCAAATTGTCAGGGCATGGCGAAAAACCTAAAAAAATAGCACTCTGATTGTTTTTATCTATAATTATTGTAGGTTTCTGGTAATTTTGGAGTGCAATTTTACGAAAATTCCCCCATATAAAATCTTAATGATATAATGGGAGCTTGTTTTAAGCTTGTTCCCTATTGAAAATTCCCCAATCAGCATCTTATATTTTAAATGGAGCTGATTTGATTTTATAATTAGGACTTAGAAATAACTATTTTTGCAGCTTTTCGTTAGAGAATAAAGAGAATTTTAATAAACAAAAATATTCTTTGGCAATCCCTGCTTTTGGCAAATTGGGAAGTCAAAGACTCTATTTATGATAAAAAGCATAGGAGGAATAACATTATTGATTTTAGTGGTGGCCAGTTTGTGGATACCTGTTGATTTGCCTTTTACGGTGGAAAGCACGGCTTTGGTATATCCGATAGAGACTTGGGAGTTGCAAAAAAATCCAGATGGGACGCTTGTCGGAAACCTTAGGAATAACCGCAATGGACAATTAGAAGATTACCGCAGTTACCAATTTGAACGCGGCGATTTGATCCATATTTCTTTTGTCAAAGAAACGGCATTGGTCGGACAGGTAGATTCTGGAGCCCTGATTGCCTCCATTGCTTCCAATACTTTTACCCAACAACTCATTCAGCTCGAAAACAACCTCGCGGTAGAACAGGCTCGCTTAAAAAATGCGCAGGCTGGTGAAAAACCAGAGATCGTAAAAGAAGCAGAGGAAAAAGTGCGTTTGGCAGAAGAAGCCTTGGTCATTCGCCAACAACAATTGGATCGTTCGACTAAATTGGTCAAAGAAGGTTTACTCGCTCAGGCACAATTGGAATTGGATCAGAATCAATACGAGCAAGCTAAAATCAATATTCAACTGACCAAAGAACGACTCTCGGTGGTTTCTACTGGGGAAAAGCCAGAAGCCATCAAATTGATTGAAAGCCAAATCGCTGCCCTCCAGAAACAGATCACATTTCAACAAAATTCCTCTGGCCTTTATCGAATCTATTCTCCCATTCCTGGCGAAGTTAGATTTGAAAGTGATTTGGAAGGGGATAAAATTATTGTTGATAATTCCAGTGCTTATATATTTCGGATTCCGGTAAAGTAAAAGACCGACCGTTTATTCCTTTAGGAACAGAAGTAGAATGGCAACCTTTATTTGCAGATACGACTTTAAAGGCCAATGTGATTGCCTGGGGAAAAGAAGTCGAGATTCTCAATATGGAACAAGTGGTGATGGCGCATGCAGAGATGGAAGGACCAATGGATGGGATGATATCAGGGATGCCAGTGCGTTGTAGCATCAAAGCCGGAGCGGTTACCCCTCTGGAATATTTTAAACGCTCAATGGATGTCAAACTTCGATAATGCTTCGATCAGAATTTAAATATTTCGTCCCCAATAAACACCTGGATAAAGTTCGTGCTTTTATCGAACCTTATATGCAGTATGACAAAAATGCAGCCCGTCGAAAGAATAAACAATACACGGTGCGTAGCATTTACATGGATACTCCGGATTTTTATTGCTACTGGAGTAAAATTGAAGGATTAAAACATCGGTACAAAGTCAGAATCAGAGGATACAATAAGCAAAAAAAAGACAGCAAAATCTTTCTGGAAATAAAAAAGAAATACGAGCAGCCGATTTTTAAAAACCGGGCGCCATTGTCTTATAAAGATTTACCAGAATTGTTTCGTAGTGGAAAGGTGAAGAATTTTATACGGAATTCAAAATCATTTCCGCAGGCAGAAGATGATGCCAGTCGTTTTTTTTATCACCTTCATGCCAAAAATATGCGGCCTGTGGTTTGTGTGATTTATGAACGGGAAGCTTTTGAAAGCCGTTTTCCAAACCCAAAGAATAATTTAAGAATTACCTTTGATAAAAACTTGCGGGGAACGTCTTATCCGACATTAGAAGAATTGTATTCAGAAGAAAGGATGCAGTGGGTACTAAGAAGTCATTTTATTTTGGAAGTTAAATTCAATCAAAACCGTCCTCAATGGATATTGCCACTTTTTGAATCATTAGGTTTGCGAAAAGAACCTGCCTCCAAATATTGCATGTGTATCGAAAGCCATCCGGCGATCAACCCAAAGGCTGGATTCGATACGTTCTCTTGTGGAAGATTTTTAAAAGCCAGATAAATTATGTTTGAAGATTTTGAGCAGATAGATATTTTTCGACCTTCGATATTTGATATCGGAGGAAATCTCCTCGTGGCGCTTATCTGTGGAATAATCATCGCAATGGTCTATCGAATAACTTACAAGGGACCTAGTTATTCTACCACTTTTGTCAATTCGTTGGTTTTACTTTGTATGATCACTGCAGTCGTGATTTTAGTCATTGGAAATAACCTCGCTCGCGCTTTTGGTTTGGTTGGCGCCATGTCGATCATTCGTTTTCGTACCGCGGTTCGGGATACTCAGGACATCATTTTTATTTTCTTCTCTCTTACTATCGGGATGGCAGCAGGCGTGGGATTGGTAGAAGTAGCGATCATTGCCACACTTTTGATTTCTACAGTAATAATGCTATTGGTTTTTACTGGTTTTGGCGAAACCCGAAAGCGTCGCCATCTCCTGCAAGTATCCTATAATGACAAAGCCAGCGTCGAAGCTAAACTGTCTCGAACGCTAAAAAAATATTGCCGAAGAGCCAAATTAGTAAACCTTAAAAACCTCGGCTACAACGAAGAAATCGAAGCCTTTTATCAACTGGATTTAAAACGTGCCGACAAAGCTCCTTCCTTGCTAAAAGCACTCAACGAATTGGAACACATCAATCAAATCAACCTATACTTTGATGAAGCAGATACTAACGCTCCGGAGTAAGTCTAGAATGTTACGAATGGGGCGAATGACCGAATGCACGTCCCCCATTCGTAACATTCGCCTATTCGTAACATTCTTCTCCTTCCTACTGCTCTTACTTCCTCTAACCGCTTATCTCCAACCCGGCTGTACTGACGAACAAGCTTTTAATTTTGATGCTGCTGCAACAGAAAACGATGGTTCCTGTCTCTATCCGTTTACAGAAATTGATATGTCGCTTTTGGCAGATTTGCCAGACTTACTCAAGGAGAGTTCTGGTTTGGAATGGATCAATGGAAATTTGTATACCCATATTGACGAAGGCCCGCCAAGGTTGTATAAGATTGATCCGAATACGGGGACTATTTTAGGGATTGTCACTTTACTTGGCGGCGCAGAAAATGTAGATTGGGAAGACATTGCGGAAAGTGAAAACTATGTTTACTTAGGAGATTTTGGCAACAACAGTGGAAACCGAACAGATTTAAAAATATACCGTATTGAAAAAAATGACCTAAGCGGGAGTAATGCATTGGTAGAGGTGATTGAATTTTCCTATGCCGATCAAAGCAATTTTGACAATGAAAACAATGCCCATAATTTCGATTGCGAAGCGATGTTTTTTCAAAATGATTCTTTGCATCTGTTTTCCAAAAATTGGCTGGATGGCAAAACGCGGCATTATGTTTTACCCGCCGAACCAGGCACTTATGTTGCGAAGGTCAAAGATTCTTTTGATGCAGTAGGTTTGGTTACCGCTGCGGATCTTGGTGAAGATGGAGTCATTAGCCTATTGGGCAGAACAGGCCCTGGTACTTTATTCTGCTGGTTGCTTTTTGATTATCCGGAGGGTCGGATTTTTGAGGGACATAAAAGAAGGATTTTTCTGGGAGATGAAAAAGTCAAGGGACAAATAGAAGCCATTGTTTTTACTGGAGGTGGAAAGACCTTTGTTTCGAGTGAAGAGAAAGACGAAATCCCTGCTCGTGTTTATGAATTTCCCACTGCTGCCTGGACGGGTGTTTCCGTAGCTACCAACGATTTAGTTCTTGCGAATCCATCTTTGTTTACTTTTTCTCCAAATCCTTTTATAGAGGACTTGACCATTGAGTTGTTTGATCCATCCTTGGATTACCGTATCCGAGTGTACGATAATCTGGGACGCTCTGTTTTTTATCAGGAACACCAAAGGTTATCAGGCGCTTTACTTTCTTTGTCTTTAGCACATCTGACGACTGGTATTTACTTTTTAGAAATAGAGAATGACAAAACCCGACAGGTCAAAAAAACAATAAAATTCTAGAAAAAATTTAACTCAACAACACGTCTCTAATTATTTCCTGCACTTTATCTGGCTGTTTGTAAACGACAATATGGCTAGCGTTTGGAATCAAGGTATAAGGTTTTTGAATCAATCCTATGGGAAAAGTTTTATCCTGATCGCCATGAATTTGTAAGATTTCAGTATCAGAAGGAACCTTAGGGGTTTCCCAAATCGAAAGTTGTCGCAATGCCCATTGCAAATAATGATTGGATTGATTGCCGACCATGCTTTTAAATAATTCCTGATCCATCTTATTTTCAAAGCCATGATTCTTTCCCCAATATTTTACGGTTCGAATAGGGAGTTCTTTAGAAAAGAATTTATGTAGATTCAAAGGAGCCAATATTTTAAAATGTAAAGGCAATTCTGCTCGGGATTTGATACTCGAAATTAAAATTATTTTTTCAATGTTTAGAAAAGTGGAAATCTCTTGAGCCAGAATGCCACCTAAAGAATGTCCGATCAAAATTATGGGCTCTTGTTCTTGCTTAATGACAGCAGTCATCCTTTGGGCATAGTTGGAAATATTTTCCTGCTCTTTGGGTTCTATCCAATCCAAATAGTACGTATCGAATGACTTTAAATCCAATCGTTCAAATATCCGATGGTCATATCCAAGTCCTGGAATTAAATAGATTTTCATTGTTTCGGTTTTTTTCCGTCATAGATTTCAGGTTTAGCACCTTGCCGTTTTTCGCTTTTTCCCAACTCGTCCTTTGTCAATCACTTTTTCAATATAAGCTGTCGCGAGTGGCACTTTACAAGCAGTACCTCCCATGTCTACACTTACTTTGCCGATTTTCTGAGCCACTTCTTTTGATTTTTCAGTCAAGGCTTCCACATAAGTGCCAATTGCAATGACAAAACCATTCATCGTATAGCGAACTCGATTGTCTGCTTTGTGAATGTCTTTTTCAACTTTATTCAGGAGTTTGGTATAAGCCTTAAGGTCCAAATCTTCGTCGGGGTTGACTGCGGCAGAATAAGCCAAAGTTGACCAACCAGCAGCAGCGATTCGTTCTTCTTTTGATTTGATCCATTTTAATCCTAACTTAAAACCATGGGGCGTTTCCGCAGCCACCCAGGGAACGGTGTATTCACTTAGGTAATACCAATATGCTTTGTCTGCCCAATCTTCCAATTGCTCTTTGCTAATTTGCTTTTCATCTGCCATAAGACCAGCCAGGTACATCGCATCTGAATTGCCTGTTTTATAGAGTGCTAAAGAAAGTTCGTGATTCTTCTTGGTCTTTTTAAGAATCTTTTTGAGGTCTCCTACTTTTACACCAAATAAGGGCTCTTTGGCACCATGTCTTAAAAAAGTATTTTTGGTATTTTGATCTCCATAGTTTTCCAGTTCTTTGAGGATTTCTTTTGCAGTCATGGTGTATTACTTTTCTTATTGAAGTGCGTTAAAATGGTTTGTACAATTTAACGCGAATTTGCAGGACAAAAAAATCAGAGGCTAATTTTTTGAAGAAAGAACCTAGTTTTTTTTAACGAAACTAAAAAGCTGTCGATATAGCGACTAGCTTTGAGAATTTGGTATTTTGTGGATAAATTTGCCAGACAGAGCCTAATACAAACATAAACATTTGGAACCCTCGATCAGCTTATACGAACTCAATGAATTTCTCCGGCGCAGCATTGCGCTCAATTTCCCTGCACTCCTGTGGATTCGTTGCGAAATTGCTCAACTCAGCGAGTCTCGTGGACATTACTATCTGACGTTGGTTGAAAAAGAAGAGGAAGCCACAGCGATCATTGCGCAATCAGACGGCATCCTCTGGCAACGAGATTATCGCCGACTGAGGAGAAAGGTTGGGGTTCGCCTGGAAAAAATATTGCAGGAAGGAATGGAGGTCATGGTGCAGGTGAAAGTAGAATTTCACGAACGCTATGGCCTGAGTTTGTCGATTCAGGATTTGGATGGAGATTATACCATTGGAAAAATTGCCACCCGACGACAAAAGAATATTGAAGACCTGCGAAAAAAAGGATTTTTAGAAAAAAACAAAGAATTAAAATTACCAATTGCCTTTCAACGATTGGCAGTCATTAGCGCGGTCAATGCTGCTGGTTATCAGGATTACCTCCAGCATTTAAAAGACAATAGCTACGGTTATTATTTTTCCAGCCGCCTTTTTCCTGCTGCCATGCAAGGGGTCAATGCCAGTGAAGAAATTTGCAAGCAATTGGCTTTTATCGCTGAACGAGCAGGTGATTTCGATGCGCTCATAATTTTGAGGGGCGGCGGTGCCAAATTGGATTTGATGGCCTTTGATGATTTGGAAATGGCTTTGGCAGTAGCCAAACATCCCCTTCCGGTATTGGTCGGCATAGGACACGAAGTGGACGAAACCGTTTTGGATTTGGTGGCTCATCAGTCTTTAAAAACGCCTACAGCGGTAGCCGATTTCCTATTGCACCAAAATACACTTTTTGAATCCGATATTTTGCAACTGGGGCAAACTGTCCAGGGAATAGGAATGCAGCTTTTAGCGATGGAACGAAGTCAGATCAACCAAGAAGAAAAAATCATACAATTGCAAAGTAACAACCGCTTGCGAGAAGAAAATCGCCTGTTGAATTTTTTGGAGAATAATTTACCAGGAATCGCTCAGCGATTACTTGACATTGAAAAACGTCAATTGGATAACCTGGGCCAAAGTGTTCACCTGCTCAGTCCGGAAGAATGTCTACGTCGTGGATATACGATCACCCTTCATGAAGGCAAAGCCATTTCTGAAAATACAGTATTTAAAAAAGGAGAGATCATTGAAACCCGTCTCAAAAGCGGCCGCATTAAAAGTAAAATTACCCGATATGAGCAAGAATAAAAAAATGACCTACGATCTGGCGATGAAAGAATTGCAGGAATTGACACAGCAATTGCAGGAATCAGAAATCAGCATCGACGAATTATCTGCCAAAGTGAAACGGGCAAAAGAATTAATCACCTTCTGCCGCGAAAAACTACGTTCCACAGAAGCAGAACTAGGAGGTATTTTTGGGGTTTAATAACGTTGAAAAAATAAGTCCGACGTTTTTCATTTAGCTTAAATACCAAACGAAATCGACGAAGGAGATTCATGAGCGAAGCGAACTAATTGAAAATGAGGCGGTTTTGAGCTAAATGGAAATCGAAGATTAGCTTCGTTGAACTTACGTTTCACGTAAGTAAAACACAAAAGAGGACTTTCTTTTTTAAACAGCACTAAAAGGGAAGCAATTACCGAAACGCAAAACCAATCGGCACCAAACCCACAGCAAAAGTATCCACTGGATTTTTGGTGTTTAAATCAAACAAAACCACTTCGCCCCGGTCTTTAAAATCAAAAGCATTGGCGGCCAGTAAATAACCAGATACCGGGTCTATTCCATAAGCATTAAAACTAAGGGAAAGGAAAGGCGTCAGATCAAGGCTATTACTCGAAATAGAATGCTCATAAGTCCAATTGTTGTTGACGAAATAGAGTTGATCTTTAGCTTTGTTGATGACCAGATTTCTAGCACCTGTCACTAAAGGAAGATCAAGCGTTTTTACCTCATTTTCTACTTTTACGAGACTGCCGGGGACATTCTCCGGAGCGGTAGGATTTTGAAAATTATTAAGCACACCACCACCAAGACTCCAAATCGCTCCGTTTTTATCTGCCACCAAGTCTACTGGATTAGGAGATACCTCAATGGTCTTTAAGACCAAATCTGAAGTACCATCGATTTTAGTCAAAACAGAATCAATAGCGAATCCTCCGGAGTTGGCGACATAAACCGCCGGACCAATTTTTATCATTTTTCCAGGACCACTTCTCGTCGGTATAGATTTTTCAATGGACAAATTATTGGCATCAACCACTTGAATACTTCCTGTCAGACCATCGGCTCCCCATTGGCTGACATAAATTTTATTGTCATTGACTGCCAAAATTCCTTTGGGATTTTCAAATCCTTCGATGACTGCTAAATGTTTAAAATCATCAACATTGACAATGGTCATTGATTTGGCTTGCGTAGAAATAATAAAAGCCCGTTCCCCAATGATTACCATTCCCTGAAGGTCATTTCCTAAGCGGGTGGTGGTATTGATTTTTTGGTAAATGTTGTTGACCTCCTGTTTGCAATCGCGTTGATAAAAAGAAATGGTGCCACTTGCTACATCTCTGTTGCCTTGGTTGACCACAAAAACCCCGGAATCATAAGAAGTAATTTCCTTGGGTTTCATGGGTTCATCATCTGTGCCACAAGATAAGAACAGGCATAAAGCGATTGAGCCAAAAAGATACTGGCAGATTTTCATATTTCTAAAGTTTTTTTAAGAAAGCTTAGCGGTGCTTTTTCGATGTGTGGTGCTGTAAAGGTAATGGTTTTGTCACAAAGACATTCCTTCAATCAAACGAATTTTATCGAAATAAAGTCTATTGCCAATATCCAAAAAATACGCCAAGGTCAACAATTGGCCTTGGCGTAGGAAGTTTTCTTATCTGAAGAATCTACTCAAACCAAAAACCACCAGGAATAATTCCGGCAGTGAAAGAATCGAGAAGGTCACCTGTTGTCGTAAAGCGAGAAATTGTACCATTTGAAGAAAAATCCAAAGCATCAGAAGCATAAATTTCATTGCTGTTGAAATCTACTGCCAAAGAATAGAAATTTCCGTCGATGAATGGCGCACCTTCTGCGGTGCTGCTGCTAACGGATTGTTTGAAAATTCCTCCCATACCAATATAGTACAATTCACTGCCCGCATTATTGATCGCCAACCAGTTGGAACTATTGCTAACGTCAATAGACTGACTTATTTGTCCATTATTGATGATCGCCAATTTACCAGGTGTGTTTAAGCCGGGCTCATAAAAGTCAGAAAAGCCTTTCGCCAAACACCACAAATTGCCAGTGTTATCGATCACAAAACTTTGCGGATTGTCTCCCACTACAATTCTGTTCGTCACTTCCTCTGTACCTGTATTGATCACGACTACAGTAGAATCTCTGGCAAATCCACCTGTATTGGCCACAAAAACTTCATTGTCGATTCGAATCATGTTTTCAGCACCTGCTCCGGTCGGAATGGTTTTTAAGATATTAAGGGAATTTAAATCAATCACGACAACATTTCCATTGATTCCGCCTGCTCCCCATTGACTGATATAAGCGTTGTCATCTCCAACGGGTAAAAAATAACGAGGCAATTCCAAACCTTCTATTACTGCTGTTTGTTCTAAAGTAGAAGCATTTGCGACGATGATTTTATTGGAATTATTGACAATGATGTAGGCTTTGTTTTCATGGATCGCAATTGATTGAACGATACTACCGAGTGGCTCATCACAATTGTTGAGTGAAAATGCAGTTGCTTGGATCGCTTTGCCGCCTGGCTCATAATGTGAAATAGTTCCACTGCCATCCGAAAAAGGGCCTTCATTGGAAATGTAAACGCCAGGATCGTAAATTTTTTCTACACAAGTAGGATCAATAATCATTGGATCTTCATCGGTTCCACATCCAAAAGAAAGGCTTCCGATCAGGAAAAACAACAGGTAGCGATAGCTTAAACGAATCATTTGATTGTTTTTAAAAGTTTTAAAAAGACAGGAAAATGGAAAATGTGGAGATAAGTAGAAAGCGACAACACTTAAGGAATAGCCCTTAGAGAAGATTCAAATTTTGCCCTATTTCTACTCAAATACCTTTTCACCGAAAGTCCTGAGTAATGCAACAGCGGCAGGTCTTCTGACTCCTCCTATGGTTTGGAACCCTTCCCATATCATTCCGAAGCTTCGGTTTCGATACAGTGGTTATTATCCAAATTTTCAGCGAAAAAATTCGCTTCAGGATTTACAGCAGCGGGAACTGTTCAGGATTTACACCTGATTCCCTTTTAATCTCTATCAATTTCATTGAAAATAATCGAGAACCGTTGATGGCGCAAAGGTAGAACTAATTTTGAAAAAGGCTGTTATTATTTGACTATTAAGTGCCTGGGTAAAATTGGGTTACCATTAAGTTCTAGTGAATTGTGATTTTAGACGAGTCATTTTTAACGAGAAATGCTTGCATTCACGCCAGTAATATCTAGATATTTAAGGAGAAAATGAGGAAGTATAAAGTTAGAAGGTGCAGAAATTAATAAGTGATTTAGTTTTATTCAGGCACTTGTTTACCTTTGCGGCAATTCTTAATGGAACCAAAAATTTTAAAAATACTTTCAATGGCATACGAAAACCTGAGTATCAAAACACGGAAAGGAATTCTCATTCTTACCATCAACCGCGAACAGGCACTAAACGCTTTAAATGGAAAAACTATTGAAGAACTAGAACACTTCTTTTCTGTTTCTGCTCCCAAAAGAAAAAAAATTAAGGGAATTGTCATCACCGGAGCCGGACCAAAATCGTTTGTTGCTGGTGCGGACATCAAAGAATTTTTAGGAGTGAAAAAGAATGCAGGATCCAGCTTCGCCCAGCGTGGACAAGATGTCTTCTTTTTGATAGAAAATTTTCACAAACCTGTTATCGCTGCAGTCAATGGCTTTGCACTCGGTGGTGGATGTGAATTGGCCATGAGTTGCCATATGCGTATTGCTGGTGCCCATGCTCGTTTCGGACAACCAGAAGTCAACTTGGGCATCATCCCCGGATATGGTGGCACCCAACGGCTGATTCAACTAATCGGCAAAGGCAAAGCAATGGAATTGATTCTCACCGGAGATATGATCAAAGCGGACGAAGCCTACCGCCTCGGATTGGTCAATCATATAGTAGAAAGTGGACAAGAAGTCGCCAAAGCCTGCGAACTCATCGAAAAAATTGCAAGCAAAGGCCCGATTGCAGTGGCAAAATCCATCGAATGCATCAATGCGTATTATGATAAACTGATTGACGGTTTTGCATTTGAAGTTGCTCAATTTGGACATACTACAGATACCAAGGATTTTCGCGAAGGGGCTAAAGCTTTTATCAAACGACGAGCACCTAAGTTTAAAGGAGAGTAAGGGAATGGGCGAATGTGTGAATGGGGACTAAACATTCGCCCACTCGCCATTCGCTATTAAAAAAAACTCAAAATGATTAAAACAGATATCATCATTGTCGGAGCAGGACCGGTAGGACTCTTTACAGTCTTTGAAGCTGGTTTGCTCAAATTGCGGTGCCACCTGGTGGATGCTTTACCTATTGTTGGTGGACAGTTGGCAGAAATTTATCCTAAAAAACCGATTTACGATATTCCTGGATATCCTTCAGTATTGGCTGGGGAGTTGGTAGATAATTTGATGAAACAAATAGAACCATTTGAACCTGCTTTTACTTTGGGAGAAAGAGCGGAAGAAGTGGAACGTTTGGACAATAATCACTTTCGATTAAAGACCAACAAAGGCACTGTATTGGAAGCACCTGTGATTGCCATTGCGGGGGGGCTGGGTTGTTTTGAGCCAAGAAAGCCACCTATCGGAAATATCGCAGAATTTGAAGATAAAGGAGTGGAATACATCATTAAAGACCCGGAATTTTACCGAGATAAGCGGGTAGTGATTGCAGGTGGTGGTGATTCTGCTTTGGACTGGACTATCTTTTTGGCGGATGTGGCCAATGAAGTGACTTTGGTGCATCGGCGTACTCAGTTTAGAGGAGCTTTGGATTCTGTAGAAAAAGTCATGGAGTTGAGTGCGGCAGGAAAAATCAATCTGGTCACAGAGGCTCAGGTGGTTGGCTTGTCCGGAAATGGTCGTTTGGATGCAGTGAGTATTAAGCACAGCAAAGAGGGAGAGGTGCAAAAGGAAACGGATCATTTTATTCCCTTGTTTGGTTTGTCGCCCAAGTTGGGACCAATCGGAGAGTGGGGTTTGAGTATTACCAAGAATGCTATTGAAGTGGATACTTATGATTATCAAACCAATATACCGGGAATTTTTGCCATTGGAGATATCAATACCTACGAAGGAAAGCTGAAATTAATTCTATGTGGATTCCACGAAGCAACACTAATGTGCCAATCTGCGTTTAAAATTATCAACCCCGATAAGAAATTATCTTTTAAATATACAACCGTTACCGGAATAGACGGTTTCCAAAGTTAGGCATATGAAAGAATTAATCAACATCACCGTTATTGATCGAAAAGACCAGGAGCATTCTTTGGAAGCTCCTACGGATATGAATATGAATTTGATGGAAATTTGTAAAGCTTATGAATTGCCAGTGGAAGGTACCTGTGGGGGAATGGCACTTTGTTCAACCTGTCATTGCTATGTGCAATCAGATCACAAATTGCCGGAAGCTTCAGAAGCAGAAGAAGACATGATGGATCAGGCTTTTTTCGTAGAGAGCAATAGTCGTCTGGGTTGTCAGGTACGGATTACAGAAGAATTGGATGGTTTGGTGGTTAAGTTGGCGCCGGAGGCAGGGTAAAATTGACCGTATTCTTGATTGATTGACGATCGAACGTAGCATCAATTAATAATCAATGAATCAATAATCTTAATCCTGCTTCTAAAATATAAAAAAGCCTTGATCGAGTTAAATTTCGATCAAGGCTTTTTCCTTTTTAAGTAGTACCCTAGAATTGGTTTTTAGCCTAAAAAAAGAATCTCCTACATCCGGAGGCTTGTTGGATGTAGGAGAACTAAACATACTATGAGAAAACTACACAGTACAAATATATAATCATTTTGTGTTATATAAGTGGTGAATTTATTTTATGGAAACATATTTGATTAAAGTGGTATATCTTCTTTAGAAAGTGGTAATCAAATATCTAAAATAAGGGGGTATAAAAATCAAAATGAGCTCATTGTGGGCAGCAAATTCTCCTTTGGCAATGTATTTGGATTATTTAAATGTGTTGATTGTTCAAATAATCTGCTCCAATAAAATTCAAGGAAAATATAAGATAGCTTGTTTACGAGCAAAAAAAATTCCTACACCCCAGAAGGGAAAAAGGTGTAGGAAAATTAAACATACTATGAGAAAACTAGGCTCAAGTTAAGGTGGCTTTTAGTATTATTAAAGGTACAATTAAGGTAGGGGGCTTATTTGAAAGAAAGTGGTATGTATTCTTTAGGGAACGGTATTATAACGAGTACGAAAACAGCCTGTTTAGTGCAGTTTTTAGGCAAAAAAAAATTCCTGCATCTCTGGAGGGAGCGAAATGCAGGAAGATTAAACAAACATACTATGAGAAAACTAGGCTCAATATATGGTGGTTTTATTGAATATGAAAATGTATTTTACGAAGTGGAAAGATATTGATTGCAAGTGGTGCAGATTGGTGAGGTAACGGTAATCGAATCAAGCAGGTTGCCATTTCTGAATCGTTTCAATCGGTATCAACAATTCGACTCGTGTGCCTTTCGCTCTTTTCTTGCTGTCTACCAGGTCAATCGTTTTTACAAACACTCCTTTTCGTTTCGACTTATTTAAAATCTCCAATCTTTTTTGAGTGATATTTGTCCCTTTGGATTCATGGTTGAGTAGAGCCGGGTCATTGAGTTGCGACTCTCGGGCCTTTTTTCTTCCAATGCCATTGTCTTGAACGATGCAAAGAATGGTATTGTCATCGTACAATTTAAATTCCAGTTTTACCATCCCCTTTTTCTTTTTCCTCAAACCGTGCTCGATGGCATTCTCCACATAAGGTTGAATAATCATCGTAGGAATGCCCATGATGTCTTCTTCCAAGTCTTCGTCCATTTTGATCCGGTAGTTCAACTGATCTTCAAAACGCAGCTTTTGATTGATGTAGAGGTAGTCTTCCAAAAATTCAATTTCCTTTTCCAGGGAGATAATTTCCAAGTCAGAGTAATCGAGACTTTGGCGCATCAATTTGGCAAATTTGGCCAGATACTTTGCGGCAAGGTTGGCATTTTCGGAAGTAATAAAATGTTGAATAGAGTTCAGCGCATTGTACATAAAATGTGGATTCATCTGCGCTCGTAGTGCCTTGAGTTGCAAACCTGTTGATTGTAATCGCAGCATTTCGGTTTCCTGTTTTTTCTTCTCCGCCTCATACTTGACTTCCATTTCCATCAACTGTCTTTGATTTACCACCTCCCGGTACATTTCGTCCATCTCATCGTGGCGCAATTGATAGCGATAAGCTTCCTCAAAATCTTTTTGATTGGCATAATAAGTAGCGATATCTTTACAAATGGCTGCTAGTTGTTTGTAATCATTATTGTCCTTGGCGTATTTAAGCGCTTTCTTAAAATGCTTTTCTGCTTTGGTATTTTTCTTTAAAGACACAAAAAGCTGTGCTTTCCAATGTTCAATGACAGAGAAATTGTGATTGTCTTCCTTGCCGTATAGTTTTATAGCAGTATTGTACAAGGTCAGTGCCTCATTATAGTTTTGTTTTTTAAACGTGAGATAACCCAAGTTGGCATACGCACTGGCACGGGTGGTGCGGCTAATGTCGTCAGAAACCCGGATGGCTTTTCTAAAATAGGCTTCTGCTTTATTGCTATTGGCCAATGCCATATAACCATTTCCTACATTGAGGTAGTGCCAGGATAGGCGAGTACGCATACCTATAGATTCACAAAGGTCTACTGCTCTTTGATAAGCCTTTACACTTTTTTGGATGTCATTATTCCGTTCATAAATCCGCCCCATTCCACTGTGGATAAGGGTGAGGAAGTAAATGTCTTTTTTTCCAAGTGGTTTGGGCAGAGCATTAATGCTTTTATCAGCTTCGAGGAGCAATTCTATGGCTTTGGCATAATTAAAAAGCCCTCTCTACAAGTGATGCGTGCCTTTAGCCGGGGATTGGGGAAAACCTCAATCAACTTAGTGGCTTTATCAAGCATGGCTGATGCCAGTTCTTTTTTATCGCGGTTGAGTAAGATACCGGCGTAGTCGATATACATCTCTGCTTGTTCTTTTACATTACCTCGGTCTTCTACAATATTTAATGCCTCTTCAAAATGTAATTCTGCCAATTTGTAATTGTAGAGCTGGTTTTCAATAAAAGCTGTATTGAGGTGATAACTTAGTTGGAAGTCGAGGTCAGGGTTCTTTTTGAGTTCTTTTACTTGCGAGCGCAGTAAATCAATGGCTTTTTTAGTATCTGTGAAGGAATAGTGTTCTACCAGTTTATTGAGTAGATGAAGTCTTTGGTGGCCATCTTTTTGTTGATCAAGCTGGCTTTCCCATCGGCGGATATCTGTCATTTTTTGAGCAATGTCCATTGATTATGGCTAGGAGTGTTTTGGTGAATGTTTATCAAAAAGTAAAATAAAAAAAGGCTACATTATCAACTAATGTAGCCTTTTTAAGGATAAAATTATCCTTTTTGGATGCTTATTGAGGGATAATACCTCCACAGCTATTCCAAGTATTTTTACCGCCTCTACGAATACCACCAAAAATTTTGGTCATATCGTCTTTTTGCATCACTTGAAGATCCAGGTCATGACTTAGATCAGACAGGCTTTTTTTTGATTTGTTTCCCATAGTAGTATTAGTTTATGAAGTTTCTCGTTTGTTTTCGGGTGTAAAATTTAGTGTTCATGTGTATCTGAGTCTAAAAATAAGCATATTTTTTCATACTCACAAAACGTCTCAATTCTTTTTTTATGCTAAATGGGTGAAATAAGAAATTGGTACAACAGTCTATTTAGTGGTAGCAAAAGTACATAAAATGTTTGATCTTAGCTATTTAAAGGTATAAGTAATTCGTTATATGTTAATGGTTTAATCCCGCTAAAAAGGCTGAAAAAAATCGAAAGAAGCAGTAATTTCGATTGATATTTGTATAGTTGAAGAAATAAGTTTCCTGTTTTTCATTTTTTAGGTGACCCCGACGAAGGAGGTGCTGGAACGTAGTGAACTAAACGACTGAGAAGAAGTGAAACCGACAAAGGAGATTCACGATAGTAAAACTTTGTTTTTCAACTATACTATTTAATCAGCCTTTAGATGCCTTCCTGCAAACGACGCATTTGTTCCATAAAGGCTGGTCGGCGTCTTCGGGAGACCTCAATTTTTTTGCCGTCGATCATCACCAGATAGCCTCCATCTCCCTTTACAAACTTTCTCATGTAGTTGAGGTTGATCAAATGGCTTTTGTGTACACGGTAAAAATTGACGCCAGAGAGCATTTCTTCATAAGCCTTGATGGTCTTAGAAGCAGTAATGCGTTCGCCGGATTTGAGGTGGATATGGGTGTAATTATCTTCCGCTTCACAACGAATGATGTCTTTGATATTGATAAAATAAATACCATCCAGGGCGGAGATACTCATTTTTTCAAAAGCATTGGGATTATTATACATTTGATTGAATACTTCCAACCGTTGGTTGATTTTGTGAACACTGCCCACTCTGATTCTGCTAACTGCTTCTTTTAACTCATCCGGATCAATCGGTTTGATGATAAATCCAATAGAGCTGTATTGACAAGCTTTTACTGCAAATTTTTCATAGGCAGTCACAAAAATAATATCAAAATTGATTTCGTCGAGTTGGTTGATCATTTGAAAAACCAATCCATCAGGAAGGTTGATGTCCAGAAAAGCAACATCAGGAGTAATAGCAGGGTCTTTTAACAACTTCAGGCCAGTTTCAACGCTAATGGCTTCGCCAATAACGTTTACCTGCTCACAGTATTTGCTCAACAGATTTTTGAGGTTGTTCATTCCTTTAACCTCGTCTTCAATGATGACTGCTTTGATCATTATTTATACAATTTTGACCTTGGACTATAAAGCACCGAAATCTTTGTCTTCTTGATCTGAAGAATTAAAATTTCGCTCTTAGTCCCAATTTTTAATGGGTTGCTAATTCAGGTTCTAGAGTTGTTATTTTAGAGGGAATTGTAAAAGTAAGAAAATTGTGACATTATAAGAAGTGATGATATGAAAGAATTTGTAATAAGGCAAAATTTCTAAGTCATTACCGCAAAACGGTAAGCATTTTAGGAGCATAAACTAAAATTTATGGCCTTAGCTTGCCATTGCAGATTAATTCTCATTTCAAACACTTACATTTATACCCGGAAAAAATTTTAAACCAATTATGGCGGAAAGAAAAATTCCAAACTTTAACCCAACCAAAGAAAAGATTCACGAAATAATTTTCGAGGCGGATACGCCTAGAGGAAAAGCTTTTGATGTTATTTTGATGATCTTGATCATAGCAAGTGTAATTGCCGTGATGTTGGAAAGCGTAACAGAAATCAACCACCAATACAAGCAATTGTTTTATATTCTAGAGTGGGTTTTTACCATTTTTTTTACGATAGAATATATCCTCCGAATTTACTGCGTATACCGCCCCTGGAAATACATAACGAGCTTTTTTGGAATCATTGATTTACTCGCCATCATTCCTACCTTCCTAAGTCTCTTTGTACCAGGTGCCCAATATTTATTGACGATCCGGGCTATGAGACTGCTGCGGGTTTTTCGGATTTTTAAACTGGTTAAATTTCTTAGAGAAGGAACCGTTATTATCAAAGCTTTAAGAGCCAGCAGGGCAAAAATTACTGTCTTTATTGTTTTTATATTGCTGATGGTTGTTATCATTGGATCAATCATGTACTTGATTGAAGGAGGAACACCTGATTCTGGTTTTACCAGTATTCCCCGTTCGATCTACTGGGCGATTGTTACATTGACTACTGTTGGATATGGAGATATCGCACCTGCTACAGAATTGGGACAATTTTTGGCCGCGATTGTTATGATTATGGGTTATGCAGTGATTGCAGTTCCCACCGGAATAGTTTCTTCTGAAATAATCACCGCTTCCGGAAGCTCTGTTCATTCACAAATACATATAAGTCACAATACCCAGGCCTGTCGCTTTTGTGCAGAAGAAGGCCATGATGATGATGCCATTTTTTGTAAGTACTGTGGGGAACGCTTGAATGAGGAGTAAGGGAAGAGTGGGCGAATGTTATGAATGCGCGAATGTGCGAATGTGCGAATAGGGACTAAGCATTCGAGCATTCCTAATATTTAATCATTCAAAAGTCTCCCAAGTATGGTCTGCCAATAATTTTGCAGAAGCGACAAATTCATAGGGCATACTTTGACCCCATTCCTCCGGTGCCACCATCGACAAAATGAACATCTCTTCTTCGTTTTTCACTTTTTTATACAAATGGTAAATATGGCCGATGAGCGGTTTGAAATTCATCTCCGAAAGGTAAATTTGCTCTGATATTTGAACTCGGTCATGGATCGCTTGAGCTTGTTTGGCTAATAATTCAACTTGTTCCCGGATTTGGTCAAGCTGTGTATTGGTTTGTTCGTACATGGCTTCTACCGCCAAACCTTTTACACGACCCTTGTCTATGGGTTTGATCACTGCTCCACCCACCGTATGTGCGTAGGGGAGGAGATGCGGATTCTCCGCAACCTTGTCTTTATCAATCGGATTGACAAACTCTTTTGGAGATTCGTCTTTCTTCTTCTTGTCCATAAGGTCATTCATTTATATACCAAAGTTAACATTCTTTAAACAAGATAGTTTACTAAAAAAGCCAGTACAAAGATCATTCCTTGCACTGGCCTTAGCCGAGGATAGCACTTACTTAATTTGGTTCTTAGGCAACACAAGTAGAAAATGTTGAATCGGTAATCTTAAAACCACAAACCGAATTAAATCACTAGAGTTGGCTGTGAACCACTTATTTTAGCAATAGAGAACCAGTGCCAGCGAGGTACCCTTTGTTGTATACTTCGATATTGTATTTGCCATCGCTAAAAGGGGCATTGGGCTCCCAAAGAAAACAACCAACCATTGCGTCATTGGAATAATCCAGTTCTTTGATTTGTGTAAATCGAATTTCCTGATTAGAAGGACTACTGGTCATGATTCCGGAACCAAGGTCTTCTACCGCCAAAGTTTCTCCGATAGGATTAATCAGACGGATAAAGAATTTTTCCACTCCAGGTAAAGCCACTTCATTCTTTGTTGTGGTAAAACAAACTTTGATTCGATCTGTCTTACTCGCTGATCTTGTTTTGGCGGGTTTGCCACTTTTTTTGACTTTCCAAGAAGTCGCAGTGACATCAAGCACTTTTACCACAGAAGCCTGGGTAACTTTCTCGCTTAATTTGGCTTTGTCTTCTTCCAAAGATTCTTTTTCACTCACCAGTGCAGCTTTGGCCGTTACCAATTCATCATTCATCGTGCGTTGAGAAGAAAGGTCCGTTTCGAGTACTTGTTTGTCTTGAACCAATTGTACATTTTGTTGCTCCAACAATTCTTTTTCCTGCTTGAGTTGGGTGACTTCAGTGACATAACCATCTAACTGACTACGCAAGCCACTCATCAATTCCTGCACTTCCGCCAATTCTGCCTTAGATTTTCTTCCCTGACCGATCAAACGACTGATCTTGTTCTTTTTCTCTTCCAGTTCTTGTTTTTGCTGGTCAATCAATGCATTCAATTCCTCATTCCCCGTTTTCATTGATTCCAACTCCGATAAAGCTTCATAATATTGCTTTTCAAGTTCCAGTTTCAATTTCGCACTTTCATCTACCTCTTGTGTTAGCCTTACATTTTCTTTTTCATGGTGCATTTTATTATTGTACAGTAAAAAAGCATTTATACCTAAAAGGCCAATGACAATGGCGGCGACGATAGCCGTAAAGTTAGATTTAGAATTTGCTGTGCTCATGATTGATTTTTTAAGTTTAAAATTTAGGTTTTAGGTCTGGGGGTAACTTGGGCAGGAAATAAACATCCCGGAAGCTTAAAACTTCCACGAAATTAAGGAAATAAATAGTTTGAAAATATTTAATACGATTTATTTTTTTTGAAAAAACGGTATTTTAAGGCAAAATGATGGATGTTAAATAAGGAAACTTTTTACAAATCGGTATATTGCCTTCAATTCGTCTATCTTTCTAAGATGAAATTTTAAGGAAGGACGTTGCATCACCCCCCAACTTTAAACATACTAATAAGTTGTAAAACCCAATCTCATGTTTGAAAAACTCGATTTGACGAATGTCTTATTTCTGGATATCGAAACCGTATCCAATAGTCCTGATTATGAATCTATGCCAACAACTATGCAAGGAATGTGGCAGATTAAAAGCCGACAAATTCTTCGGAAAAAAGCAGAGGAGATGACAGAAGAGGAGTGGGTAGATTTATATCCAGAGCGCGCAGGAATTTTTGCAGAATTTGGAAAAATTGTCTGCATTTCAGTAGGGATCGTAGTTCGCCAACCGGAAACCCAGGAATTTAAATTGCGTTTAAAATCTTTTGCCAGCGAAAACGAACAAGAACTCTTGCAGGAATTTTCCGACCTGATTGCCCAATACTACAACAATCTTAGTCGACATTATCTTTGTGGTCACAATCTTCGCGAATTTGATGTGCCTTATATTTGTCGCCGCATGGTTATCAATAAAATGTCTTTACCTGCCGCATTGGATATTTCGGGAAAAAAACCGTGGGAAACCAAACACTTGTTGGATACCTTGGAAATGTGGAAATTTGGCGATTATAAAAACTACACTTCTCTCAAATTGCTCTGTGCTATTTTCGGTATCCCCTCTCCCAAAGATGATATTGATGGCAGTGAAGTCGGAGGCGTTTTCTGGAAAGAACAGGATCTGGATCGCATTGCTCGCTATTGCGAAAAAGATGTCTTGGCTGTAGTCCAGTTACTCTTAAGCTATATGAGACTTCCACTTTTGAAGGAAGAACAAATAGTGGTAGTGGATGGATGATGTCAAAATTAAATATTTATTAACACTTTATTGACGAGCTGCTAGGTATTCTCTAACATTATGTTTAAATTTGATTTGATCGTAGTTTAATGAAAATGAAAACGGAAGTTTTGATTAATGTGCAGGGAATCAGACAGGTTTTAAAAGAGGATAAATAAAGGTTTTACTAGTCTATTTTTAAATTCATCAGAAATTTTATTTCAGAGCATTAGAGATATACTCTATAGAGAGATTGTATAAGTTTTTTTCGTTCCAACTATTAGTTCGAAGCGTATGCGTGACTTATTCATTCTTTTAGGATTCTGTTTATTAATTGTCTTGAATGCTGTTGTTCAAGGCTCAGAGGAATCGGGAGTTTTGCTTCCTGAGGCCAAAGGTGTTGCTATGTCAATTGAAAAAAAACCTACGGTTGATTCCTATTTCGTCACCTATAAAGCCAACGAGAAATCAGTTCCTTATTTTTACAAAACCAGTAGAAACCTCCTTTTTCTGTTTTTAATCCTTTTCTTTATTTTTAGCTACATGTTCGTAGTAGAATACTTTCGCCAAAATCAGAACGAAAATGTAGACAAAGATAAATTGCGATTGTATCAGGATTTGGAATTGAAAACCAGACAAGGACTTCAGGAAAAAATAGCAGAAAAGAATCGGCAATTGGCAGTCGTTACTGTAGCCTTGGAAGAAAAAAATAAAATGCTCTCTGGAATAAGCTTAAGGCTCAATAACCTAAAATCTAAATCTTTTGATACCATTCGCAATGACTTGACCCCGATTACCTATACCATCGAACGCAACCTCAATGTCAAAGATGACTGGATGCAATTCCAACAACACTTCTCCAAATTACACCCCGGGTTCTTTAACCGCCTAAAAAAAGAATATCCACATTTGCGCCCCAACGATCTGCGGATTTGCGCCTACCAAAAGATGAATTTTACCACTCCCGAAATAGCAAATTTATTGCACATCAATCAAAGCAGTGTTCAAAAAGCCCGCTACCGCCTCAAGAAAAAACTCTCCCTCGACACCAAACAGAGCCTCGATTCTTTTCTTTCCACCCGCTAATTGAGTTTCCCTATTCTTTTTACCTTTACGGAAAAGCTCGAGTGGGCGAATGCTCGAATGCTCGAATGTTACGAATGCCTGAACGCCCGAATGTTTTACGATCGATCGTCAACCATTCGTAACATTCGCCCATTCCTAACACTCGCCAAATTAAATCACTAGATTTGTTTTAAAACAAAAAAAGAATGAAACACTTGATCGCTCCCTCTGTACTTGCTGCTGATTTTACCCGACTCCAGGAAGAAATGACAATGGTCAATCTCAGCCAGGCAGATTGGCTACACGTCGATATCATGGATGGAAAATTTGTGCCCAATATTTCTTTTGGGATGTTTATCGTTGAGGCCATCAACCGGATATGCGAAAAGCCGCTTGATGTACACCTGATGATCGTAGAACCAGAGCGCTATATCGAACAGTTTCGGGCAGCCGGAGCAGAAGTGATTACCGTTCATTATGAAGCTTGTACGCATTTGCATCGCACCATTCAGCAAATCAAAGCCACTGGAGCCAAAGCAGGAGTGGCACTGAATCCTCATACCTCAGTTGCCTTATTGGCTGATGTGTTGGAAGATATAGATTTGGTCTGCCTGATGTCTGTAAATCCAGGTTATGGCGGCCAAAAATTCATCTATCGAACCTTAGACAAAGTCAGAAAACTCAATGCCATGATTCAGGAGCGAAATCTGTCTACTTTGATTGAAATAGATGGAGGGGTAGGATTGCAAAATGCGGAAGTACTGCTTCAGGCAGGTGCCCGGGTTTTAGTTGCCGGAAGCAGTGTTTTCAAATCAGAGCATCCTTTAGACGTCATTTCCCGTATGAAAAGTATTGGAAACAACACTTTAACCGTCTAAATCCCGTTGAGAAAATGGATAGTCGCGATTTTGGTTTCCATTACTCGTCATTTTTACACTCAAACGCTCTATGAAGTTAATTTACGCCCTGCTTTTCTGCTTTTGTCTCCCTATACAATATTCCTTTGCTCAAGAAACAGGAGAAGCCAGTATCTTCGGAACAGTCACAGATGCCATTACTGATGAAGCAGTAGAATTTGTTACCATTTATCTAAAAGATACCAATATTGCCACCGAGTCAGATGCAGCCGGAAATTACCGACTCAAAGTACCTGCAGGAAAAGCTTATACCTTGATTTTTAGCAGAATTGGATTTAAAGAAGGATCTACCTTTCTGCAAGCCCTAAAGGCCGAGAGCCAAAGAAAAATTGACGTCGCTTTGGCTCCTTCAGAATCCGACGTGGTCGTAGAGGTTACGGAAAGCCGGATTGATGATGACGGAATGATTCGGGAAGGCGTAACAGAACTTAAATTATTGCCTTCTGCTAGTGGCAATTTCGAAAGCGTGTTGCCGCATATTGCATTGGGTACGAGTGGTGGTACCGGCGGAGAATTGAGCTCGCAGTATAATGTAAGAGGTGGGAATTACGATGAAAACCTGGTGTATGTCAACGATTTTGAAATCTACCGCCCACAGTTGATTCGTTCTGGTCAGCAAGAAGGTTTGACTTTTCCCAATATAGATTTGATTCGAGATCTTACCTTTTCTTCTGGTGGTTTTGAGGCTCGCTATGGAGATAAATTATCTTCTGTGCTAGACATCAAATACAAACGTCCTGATTCTCTCCGTGCTTCCATCGGTCTTAGTTTTTTAGGGGGCTCGGCTCATTTGGAAGGCAGTGCCAAAGCGGGGAAGGATTCTTATCGCAAATTTCGTTACCTGTTGGGAGCCAGATATAAAACAACCAAATACCTGTTGGGAACGCTGGATACGAGAGGAGAGTATACCCCTAATTTTTCTGATGTCCAGGCTTACCTGACTTATGACCTTACTCGCAATTGGCAGTTGGGGTTGCTGGGCAATTTTAACCGCAGTGAATACCAGTTTATCCCACAAGAACGCAGCACCAGCTTTGGTTTAATCAATTTTGCACTCGAATTGTTTTCCGTTTTTGAAGGACGGGAAGTCGATGATTTTACCACCTATATGGGTGGATTGTCTTTGACCTATATCCCCGATCGAGATCACAACCCCTATTTCCTGAAATTCCTTTCTTCTGCTTATCAATCAAATGAAAATGAGCGTTTCGACATCATTGGCTATTATTTGCTCGGCGAGCTGGAATCGGATTTGGGTAGTGATGATTTTGGAGATATTGTATCCGTTTTGGGAGAAGGTACCCAACATCAAAACATCAGAAATTCCCTACAATCTAATGTGACCAATTTTGTACACAAAGGAGGAATGGAATTCACCACTATAAAATCCAATGAAGAGATTGGTTCATCAGATAATTCTCACTTTTTGCAATGGAGTGTAAAGTATCAGAATGAAATCATTGACGATAAAATCAAAGAGTGGGAGCGTCTCGATTCCGCAGGTTACTCTCTCAATTACGATACGAGTCTGGTATTGATTAAAGAATTTATCAAAACCGAAAACCGTTTGCAATCCAATCGAATTTCCGCTTCTGTTCAGGACAGTTATACGTTTCGACAAGAAGGAAAAAGTGAATTGAAAGCCACCGTAGGAGTACGTGCTTCCTATTGGGATCTCAATAAAGAATTCATCGTTTCTCCTCGTGCTCAATTATTGTGGAAACCAATCAATAGCAAAAGAGATATTTCTTATCGCCTGGCTTCTGGTTTGTATTTTCAACCTCCTTTTTATCGCGAGTTGCGCCGCCTGGATGGTATTGTAAACAAAGATTTAAAATCCCAGAAATCTGCTCACTTTGTTGGTGGCCTCACGCTTGATTTTTATATGGGAAAGAAAGATCCTAAAAAATTCCGTTTTATCACAGAAGCCTATTTTAAGCACCTCTGGGATTTGGTTTCTTATGAAGTGGACAATGTCCGAATTCGATATTCTGGCGACAATGATGCTACTGGTTATGTAGCCGGAATTGATATGCGCCTCAATGGAGAATTCGTTCCCGGGGCAGAATCCTGGATCAATCTTTCTTTTTTAAGAGCGCGGGAAAACCTCACCAATGTCCAGCACTTGCAAAGAGAGGTAGGTGTAGCGGATGGGGTAGAAATAAATAACGTCCCTCGTCCAACTGATCAGTTTATGACCTTGTCGATGTTTTTTCAGGATTACTTGCCGAAAAATGAAAATTTTAAAATGCACCTGAATTTTACGGTTGGAACTGGATTGCCATTTGGTTTGAAAGGAGACAACGAGGTTTACCGAAATACTTATCGTTATGACGCTTATCATCGGGTGGATATCGGTTTTTCCATTCAACTTTGGGATCAGGTCAACAAAGGAAGAAAACCCAACCACCCCTTGCGATTTACGCGAAGCAGCTGGTTGAGCCTCGAAGTTTTTAACCTTATGAAAGTGGCGAATGTGGCTTCCAATACCTGGATCAAAACGATTTATAATTCGCAATATGCGATTCCCAATTTCTTAACTTCTCGCAGGATTAATTTGCGCTTGAAGTTGGATTTTTAAAAAAGGTTTAAGATACC